>JAJKFI010033618.1:0-39909 GCA_029204185.1 Lerista edwardsae
AGAGAGAGAGAGAGAGAGAGAGAGAGAGAGAGAGAGAGAGAGAGAGTCAGTTCTTGTTATAGGCCAACACACTACCTGCAACTTTGCTTATCTCCGAGAGGCAGAATTGCTACTCATTATCTGTGCCTCGTTATCCGGCAGAATTATCTCATTATCCGTGCCTCGTTATCCGCAATGCAGAGACCTTCCGACGGCTGCAGGGACCTTCAGAATGGCCATTTAAAGGGACCTTTAAAAGGACCAGCAGAAGCATCCGCCAGCCATTTTTTAAGGGGTCCGTGCTGGTCACAGGTGCCCTTTGGAAGGTGTCTGCAGCCTCTGGGAGGGCTCTGCAGCACCCATATATCTTTTAGCACTTCCTGCCGCACTCTGCTGGCTCTACTTTACAAGTGACACTGTAAAGCATGTTTGGACCACCCTCGGAGTCAGAGAGGCCAGCACACAGACGGGCGCCATCCTCCCCGGCTCTGAGAGTGGTCCAAATACACTTTACGGTGGCCCTGGTGCCGGCCAAACCGTGCTGGCCTAACTCCAGGTTAGGATTGCACCCTAAGACTCACGCCGTGCAATAACAGCCCATTCTTAGTCTACTGGATTATTAGAAGAGGTTGCCCCCGAAAAACCCCCCCTTTCCATCCTTTCCTTTTTCTCACTCTGCATCCTAGTGTTGTTGGCAGGGTTGGCATGCCGAGGGTTAAGGCCCTCTCCCTATGCAAATGCAATTCAATTTATCCTTTTCATCAGCGGCAAATATACCTTTGGCACCCTAATAACATCATGAATATGCAAGCCCGATATTCTTAAGGACCTGGGCGTCACACTCGATGGCTGGGATTCTAGTTAGCAGTCTGCAGAGCTAGGTGCAAACTTTCATTTCCATTTTGAGTGCCATGAAAAAACAACAACAAAAAAGAGGAAGAGAATCTGCGGGTAATTAAGTTAATTACAGTGTTACACTGGAAGAGGAGGCAAACACGGAGGACAAGATCATTCATTACACTTAATGCCAGCCCGGCAGCCAAAGGCTAGGATTTGTGGCTGTCTGGAGCCAGGAAATTAAGGAGAGGCAATTTCCCCCGGGGAGCAGGGCAGGTGGAAGGAGATCCCGTTTGGAATTTGTCGTCCAAATAATTGAGCAACGCCAGCTCCCTCTAGTCCTCTGAGCTGTATCGATCTAAGCTTCAAAGCCAATGCAAGCTAGTCTGGAGCCATGCGACTGGCAATGGGGCAGGGATCCCTGACCTGCTAGCTTTCTGGGTGCAGGGAATGCATGCGAGGCAAAACATTCCAAGTGTGATTGCAGTTCTAAAAGCGGGACAAGTTCACGCCTTGGTAATACTGATCACGGAAGCATGCAGCTAAAGGATTATGTTGGCTTTCGTTTTGGATGTGCAAAAATAATCTGTGGAACTCCTTCCCACAGGACGTGATGATGGCACCTGGCCTAGATACTTTTCATGGGGGTTTGGACAGGTTCTGGAGGAAACATCCATCACAGGTTACAAGCTATGATGTGTTTGTGCAACACCTGGTTTTAGAGGTAGCCTATCTCAGAATGCCAGGTGCTGTGTTGATTTGGGGTTTTCAGCAGCAATGACTAAAGCGCTCAAAGTGGTTGATACATCCACAGGCACCACAATCTGGTTTCCGGTTTTCAAAGGGTTTAAAGACCAGTCACTCATTTGAGTGTCAGCTTTTACAGAACGCAGACAACCGCGATCGGGTTACTGCTGTGTTAGAAGCATCTGGGCGAGGGGCTCGTAGCTCGCAACAATCGAGGCCAAGCTCCCTTGCAGAGAGGGCTCGAGTGTAATTAAACAGGAAGCACCGTTATAAACGGTTAATTATGGTTTACCACGGCAATAATCCCTTAAAATCGGTCATTAGCACGCTTAAGAACTATTTTGTACATGGCATATTCTAATGAGTCAGCGTAGTTAACGAGTGATTTGTTAGAGCTATAATCCTCTCCAAATACCACCTCGGGGTTGTTAACTAACAAACAACGGCTCAATATCTAGCCATCCACCACGTCAAGTGGGCTGAATGACAAAGCCAGGAGATGTCGAATACGGGACATCGTGGGTGCATTTTCCGGAAGGTTCCTCGCTTGCTCGGGTGGGCCGTGACATTCAGATCAGGGCATTATCATCCCACGATGGTTCTACTTTGTCGCTCCTCGTTCTAATTATTTTATTCCAATCCCCACCTGACAGCTGGAATGGAACAGATCTGACAAAACTGCAAGGGGTGGGTTTATGAAATTCCACCGGGTGGGAGGGGAGAGAAAAAGAGAGGTTGTCAGGGGACCATTTATCAGCCTTGTTCACTCCAATGTATCTGATAATGTATCTTTTATTTAATTTTCTTCCCTTCCCATCTTCTGACTGTCTTTTGGAGAAAGAAAAATTCCAATAAAACTAGGAGTACGAACTGTCGTTTTAAATCACACCAGCCCCAAATGACAATGTTTGAGACACGATGAAATCAGCTTCAGTCCACTACCCACAACGGGGTGGTGCAAGAAACAAAGTTGGCGGATTCCACCAAAGTATCTGGTGAACTTGCCACCAACCTTACCTCCATCATACCATTTTCTGGGCAGCTGCTTTGGTGTAGTTTAAGGAAATGGAGTGATTATCCTTGATGGAAACAGGGTCCAGCCAATCAGGGTTATGTAGCCAATCAGATATGCCCTTGTGATGATACCATGAGGTCAAATAAGAGCAAGGGCAATGTTTTCTATTCACTCTCTGAATGGGTGAACATCTTCACCCCATTTCTCACGGCCTTCATCACCCCACCACCACCACAGACACAAAACCCAAGGGGGGGGCAAGAATAGGCCTCATAAACACTAATAGAACTCATTAGAAGAGCCCTAATGGATCAGGCCAAGGGCCCATCTTGCCCAGCTTCCTGCACCTCACAGTGGCCCACCAGATGCCTCAGGGGGCACACGACAACAATATCCCTGCATCCTGTCACCACTCCCTTGCATCTGGCATTCGGAGGTAAGCCTACTTCTAAAACCAGGAGGTTGCACATACCCACCATGGCTTGAAAAAGGTGATGGGCCTTCCTCCATAAATCTGTCCGATCCCCCTTTTAAAGGCATCTAGGCCAGATACCATTGCCGCATCCTGAGGCAAGGAGTTCCACAGATTAATTACAATCATCTGGGTCATAGTTGACCATTAGTTGACCAACTATCATCATAGTTGACCAGCAGTGAGTAATGCAGCTTCATATAGCAGATTTTGGACATTGTGAAAGAGAGTTTGCAGGAGAAGTCCAACCTATTGGGAACAAAATCTGGACCAGCCTCATTTATATGATCGGGATTCCTCACACAGCTTGGTGGCTGGCATTTCCGGAAATGCCAGCAAGCAATCCAATTGCGTTAATTGCGCCGGGTTTGAGAGTGGAGTGAAGGGTGGAGAATTGCCTTCTCCCTCCCCGCAGGCAATCAGCTTGCTCCTTGAGGCATGAGAAGCAATTGTCCTTATTATTTTAAGCTGGCATGGCGGCAAATGTTGCTAATGGTCATGAAATTACCCACTCCTTATTTAAACCCAGCTCCTGTCTGCGTCAAGATGGCCTCCCAATGGGCTCTGGCGGCATGCCAGCTGCAGAGAGGCAGAAGCCCTGGGGTATGTGTGTGTGTGTGTGTGTGTGCTTAGAGCAAGATGGGACATGATGGGCGGTGAGCGATGGATCCAAAATCCAAACAAGGGAGGAGAAAAACCCGATCAGAATGGAACCAGAGCAGCCACCAGTCCTATCCTATCCAACAGTCCTATCCAACTTTTGGGTGCTGCTGCAGCCGCAAAGAAGTCCTGAGGAAAGGGAACAAATGTTCCTTGACCTAGATGAGATCTCCACGACTGCCCCCCCCACTGAAGGATGCAGTGCATGCCCTGTTGGCACGGCTGCACCAGCGCTGGAAAACTGGGCAGGATTTGGCTCTAAGAAGCCCTAATCAGGTCTCAACCAACCAACCAACCAACCAACCAACCAACCAACCAACCAAGACTTGAAAAAAAGTGTTAAGAGAACAGATCAATGATGGACATAGAATAGCCTATTGGCATACCAAGGTCATTTGGCATCCGCGGCCCAAAAATTCTTGGCACCTCCCCGAGACCAAATTCGTTTCAGTAATAGTCATGACATGACATGAACAACAATAATGGCCAGAAAAGAAGTGCAAACAGTAAACATTTTCTTTTAGTGAACTTTGTATGACACACACACACACATGAACTTTGTAAGCTGGCATACAGGCGTGCCCCTGGCGTTCACGAATTTGGCACCTACCATGGTGATTATGGCCTCCCAGGCATGGGGCTCTTCCGTCTTCTCGGGCACCGACTTCAGCAGGAGTGGGCGCTTGGTGAGGCGCTGGAGCACGTTGCTCGGCTTCCGCCGATGGCACTGCTTGTGTTTCTCGGCTCACTGCAAGCACAAAGGGGTGGGGTCAGCAATGTGGCACAGGCCCTCGGAACAACCAGCCAGCAGGGCTCTTAACTTGCACCCGTTCATGGAGCACGTCCCACCCCACACCCAGTGGGCGCTGTCACAACATTCCACAGCCTCGCCACCCACGCTCACAGAAATCAAGGAGGTTGGGCTCCGACTGAGCCAGGCAATTGGTCCATCTGGCTCACAGCCCAATCCTAACCAGTGCCAAGACAGCAGTGCCACTTGGCCCTGTTCGGCTCTCCTCCTGCCCCTGCGCTGCCCAGTGGGAGCTTACCTGCTGTCAGATGCTCTGTTAGGATCCAGCGGCAGCAAGACAAGGTGTCGCGGAGAGTTTTATGGCACTTTTGTGGTACCCTAGGCCCACCCAGCAGTAGGTGCAGCGGCGCTAGGAAGGAATAGGATCACTGATTGGCTGGACCCTCCAGGATTTCAAAGGAAGGCATTTCTGATCCTTATGTGGCTTTTTAAGGGGTGGAACCAGAGATCATCAAGTGCTGCGCGTTGATGTGTGTGTGTGTCACTAACACTCTCTGCTCAGAAGAAGGAAATTTTTTAATTGAAACAAAACAAAGATTGCAAATAAAAAGAAAAAGCTGTCTCTGTTGGCACCAGGTGCTACTTGTTGCTTTGAAACAGCCTACAATATAGCACTGTTGATATTAAATGCCCATCTGCCACCCAAGCAGAAGGGCACGGCAGACGAACCAAGCTTGCTTAGAGCTCAGGATTGGCAAGATTTCTCTGCTTCCAAAGCCCTGCTGAGGCTGGCTTTGTACCCGACGAGACTTCCACACAGACGGCTCGATGCTTTTGCCACAGCCAGGCAGCAGGGAAGCCGCTTAGGAAACTTCTTCCTCCCTGCAGAAGAGGAGACTGAAGTTGTGCTCGACAAAACTGCTCCTGCCCTGACCCTCAAAGAGCTGGAAAAAAGTATCAAACAAGCTGGAATTAAAGGCTTTCTATAATCTTTCCCAATCCCACCCGCCCCCCTCCCCTCTTGGCCCGAAAAAAAAAATCTGCAAAAGAGGATCGGGAAAGGAAGACTTGGCCTCTTCTTCTGTCATCTCAAGACGAAGCAACTTGCTTTCGGGGGACTTTCCAACCCCCTTTGTGGAGAGTCCTTCAAAGCAGAAACACGGAAGGCAACTCTTCTTGCAAACTCCCGGGGTCAAGGGGGGACAAGCACGGAAGTCGGATGAAACATCCCTCCATAGGAACATCCTAACTGTGCAGGAGAACAAGTACCAGAATTTCGATGTGCCCGAGGGCCGAGGCATCTGAGATTTATACAAGCATGCTCAGGGTCAGTTTGCTGCTATAGTCCGTCCTCAGTATCCGCAGGGGATCCATTTCCGGATACACACACTCCTCGCGGATACCGATATCCGCAGATAATTAAGGGCGCCATCCTAAACTGGAGTTAGGCCAGCACAGGTAGGCCAGCGAAGTATGGCCTACGCAAGGGCCACCGTAAAGCGTGTTTGGACCATTCTCAGAGTCAGGGGGGATGGCGCATGTGTGTGTGCTGGCCTCTCTGACTCAGAGAATGGTCCAAAGGTACTTTATGGTGTCCCTTGTGCCAGCCAAACTTTGCTAGCCTAACTGGGCCGGCCTAACTCCAGGTTAGGATGGCGCCCTAAATCCTGGCCAGAAATTCTGGAAGGGTATTTCCTTGAGGGAGCAGCCTGAGCATTGTCTTAGGAGCTGCGGGACGAGACAGCGAGAAGAGGTTGTGCAGGATGGGGTCAAGAACTCAAGTTGTGGTGAGGTGGCACCATTACTGGACCAGATCCCGCTCTTATATACGCTTTGAAAGGTGGCCGCGACCCCGCTGGAGTTGCGACCCACAGGTCAAAGAAAACTGGGCTAACCTAATCAAGCAAGCAATTTAAGGTCGCGACCCGAGGGCAGAGATGGCCTGCGTGCAACACCTTCCAGGAACAGACGTTCCCCCACACTTGTCTGTCAACACACGACTGAAAGGTTCTCTCCCCGTGTTTCTCGAGTCCACTCCATCGTTCGTTTGATTTCTGGGAGTCAAGTGTCTGACGGAGAGCTCTTTGTCAGCCGCCAAGGCTCCTTCCCGCCCCCCCTCCCTCCACCGCTGCTTGGCTAAGATAGTGAGTTTATTGTAAATTTATTAATTACTTCGCTTCTCCGGTAAGGAGCCTGCGGAACGATGTGCCGGAGGCAGCTGCGGCTCAGCTATTGTGCCGGCCGAAGAGCCGCACGCGGCTGACGTCACGACTCATTTTCCCCATGATTGATGAAGGCGACGGGGAGCACCGCGCTGTGCATACGAATCAGGAAGTGTTCCCCTGGCACCCAACGCCAGGCAATCCATCTTCGCGCCAGTGGGGGGAGAGAGAGGAAACTTTTGCTGCCGGCCGTTTTTCTCAACCAATTGCTACACCCACTCCCTGGAGGAGGGGGGCCTGCAGGGTGGTGGAGGTCACGACTCCGCGTGGCGCTTTGGGGTAAGAAGGAGCGGATCTTTCCCCAGCAAATGCAGCCACCAGTCATGACTCCCTCCCCACAGACAGGATAGCAAATTCTGTTTTATTTACCTCATACTTACCTCAGAATTTTACCTCAGAATGCCAGATGCAGGCATCTGGTGGGTCACTGTGAGATGTATGAAGCTGGACAAGGTGGTCCTTTGGCCTGATCCAACAAGACTCTTCTTCTGGTCTTTCGTAAAAATAAGCACAAACTAATTCCCCACAGACAGGTTAGCAAATTCTGTGTTATTTACTTCAGAATTTTACCTCAGAATGCCAGATACAAGGGAGTGGCCACAGATGCAGGCATCTTGTTGCCTTGTGTGCTCCCTGAGGCATCTGGTGGGCCGCTGTGAGATGCAGGAAGCTGGACCAGTTAGGCTCTTGGCCTGATCCAGCAGGGCTGTTCCTATGCCATTGATAGGGGGGGTCAAAAGCTCTGGATGGGACAACAGTACGGAGCATCCAGCTTGCT
Organism: Lerista edwardsae; assembly: GCA_029204185.1. Lineage (NCBI taxonomy): Eukaryota > Metazoa > Chordata > Lepidosauria > Squamata > Scincidae > Lerista > Lerista edwardsae. The sequence goes on from JAJKFI010033618.1 coordinate 7,462, forward strand.
CAAGCTAAGCATAACTACCAGCCGTTGGTCAACAGAGCAAGCCCTGGTCCTCCAGGCTCCAGCCTTCCAAGCTTCCAGATCTCATGGATCCTGGGGGGCTGGGGAGCCTAGATTCAGGTGTGGCCACCCACAGCTCTAGGCCCAGACCCAGGAGAGCAGCCCCTGAACCCAGATTATGGAGATTCCGGTTTTCTTTTTCTGTAGGGCAACCTCAACCCAAACATCAGGCCAGGCTGAGCTCTATTTCTTGCCCCCTAACAAGATGCCGCTGGAAAAAGGATGGGGTCGCCGTGAGCTCCAGTGGAGGCAGGTGCACTTTCCTTTGTCCGACAGTATCAACCCCAGCAGCGCCATCCATCATCCATCATCACACCGAGCGGGGGAGGAGAGACAGCGGCCCCCCTGGAAATGAAGGAGCCGGGGGACACCCGCTGCAAAAGTGAGGGTTTATTTGCCACATCCCCAGCACCCCTTTTATTTCCACACTGCGCCTGACGTCCAGGTTCAGAAACAGAAACCCAAGATCTGCCAGGAAGATCAACCGAGAAAGAAAAAAAAAAAAGCGAGGAGGGAGGTTGCACGCGGACTGGAAATCCGACCGCCACTGCACGATCCGACTACAGGAACGGTGATTCCGGTGACGACACGAGTCGCGGTGCAGCCCTGGCTAAAGGGAGCAACAGCAGAGCAAAGAAGGGAAGAGGCAGAATCTGATCGGCAGAGGTGTGGCGGAACTGCCCTTCGCACCGCCTTTGGCCCTTATCCGCGAACCAAGCTGGAATGACGGACTCAGTACACTGGCCGTGCGTTGGAAACACTCTTGGACAACCTAATACACACTGCAAGCTCTACCCATTTCTCCTACAGGGTCGGCTGACCCCTGAAGTGCACTCAAAAGTGAGAGACATTCTTGCTCGAACGTCTATTTTGCGTTGACAGCCTTTAACAATCCATCAGAAGATCAACACACAAACACACACATCGTAAGAAAAGGACATCAGATTTTAGCTAGACATTATCCAGCTGTCCTAAAGACCCAGCATGGGGTCAACCAAAAACTACATGATCTTGGGGGGGGGGGGGGAGAAACGCACCCTTCCCAACACAATTATCTCTGGTGACTTCTTCCAGGAAGCCTGAAAAGGGATGTGGTACAACAACAAGAAATCTAAATGGCCTCGTCCAGCTGGTGAGTCTTACAGCCTTGGCCGCGAGGGGCGTAGTCCGATCCAGCGGCGATCCGCGAGTGGAAAGGTTCAAAGGCGGATTGGCGGTGGCCCCCATGTAGGGTTAAGCCACGGTCTGGCGGCTGAAGAGGTCCAGGGTGACGGCGCTCAGGAAGGCGGGGATGCTGTCCTGCTGCAGCAAGTGGAGGTCGATCAGCTCGCGGACTGTCCGCGAGAACTCGGTTTCCAGCAGCTGCATCTTTGCGCCCGCGGATCGAGAGGCCTGCGGAGAGAGGGGGGGGAGGAAAGAGGAGCTGTGATTCCAAGAACGTTCCGGCACATTCCACCACGCGTGCGACGCCGCCTCCCTTCTCCCCCACTCGCAACGCACCTTCTTCTAATCAATCTGTTATCTGCTGCTGGGCAGGTGTTCCACACATAATTTAATTGGGCCATTATTGAGGTTGTGCATCGCCCAAATCTCTCAACAATACCCCCTCTGTGCATGCTGCCGATGAATAATGAATGGCGGAGGAGCGGGAAGAATGTTGAAAACAAACTTGAAATGAGTGCGCGGGGAGGGGGGGAAAGGACCGCCACAGAAACTAATCTATCAATAAACCCGGCTCAGTCGGGACTGAAATACATCGACACCTCCTTCGCCTGTCACCATGAAAGATTGATGCTCGTAACCCTCTATCCCCCTTCTTCCTTCCCCATTCCTGCTTGAAGATCTGATAATGCAACCATCGTGGCTTCCGTGAGACTTCGAGACAAGGCAGCATCTGAATGCCCAGATCACTTCTGGTGACGGGTCTTCTCAGACACACGGTTCGAGAGGAGAACAATTGTGGAGAATTGTGGTGAAAGGGCAGGAAGCAATGGCGTTAAACAGGAAGTGACTGCTTTTAATAAAACACTCTTTTTTAGCAAGTCAAAAGTAGTGGCGGATCTAGGGGGCAGGGGGGGCAAGAGCCCTGGGCGCCATCTTGGAGGGCGCCAGTGGCCCCCGCAACATTGTGCGGGTAGACCTGGGCTCCCATGGGGGCGCACTTCTATTGGGTGCCCCGGGCACCATTTTGACTAGGTCCGCCCCTGGTCAAAAGACACCAATTCCTTTTGCAGAATGTTCTGAATGGTCTGCCTACAAGTGACACTGGAGGTTTGAGTTCTTCCAAGCCTCTGAGATGGTGGTGCCCAGCTTTTCAAGATGGCGGCACCAAGCTCTCCTGATAATTGGCTCGCAACCCTCGGGTTGGGCACCAATGTCTTAGACAGAGCAAGCTATTTCCGAGCCCCTACTACTACACTTTGAACCAACGTGGACTTTCCACATGCAATGCCATTCCCCCCCCCCACTCCCCAAGCCCTCCCTCAGCTCTTGTCCTCAGTGGGGATTAAGCTTTCTGCTTCGAGGCAGGCCCTGGGAGAAGCCGGATCCTGATTGCACATGAAGGCATCAAGTCTCAGCAGCCTTCGGAGAAGGGGACCTTTCGAACAACTGCTTTTCTGCAAGAGACACGATTAGCGGTCCCCGGAGAGAAGAAAAACATCATAAATCTTCCTTTTAAACCGAGAAATTGGTAAATTATTCAGAGACAGAAGAGCTGGTTGCTTCAAAACAGGAGTGCTTTCACCCTCTTTTCCACTGGCAGATACACGGAAGGGAACGAGGTGGAGGTTGGAGAGAGATCCCACTGTGGGGAAACGAGACCAGGGAGGAGCTGAGGATAACAAGAGGGAAATTTTCCAAAAAGGGAGCTGATCGAGAAAGTCGAGAGGAGAAGTCATTTCAAAACACAGCAAGAGAAGCTCAATTCGAACGTACACTAGTTGCTCCCAAACTTGCTGGGGTCGAGACGAAGCCACAGCCTCGCTTTCCCTGGTCGGCTGGGGGCCGCCATCTTGGGTCCGGGGAAATATCACGAGAGCAAAGATGGCAGCGCCCAAACCTCATGAGATTCCACGACATCCAAGATGGCGGCACGCGAGAGAGCTGAAGGGCCTCTCCTGGGTGGGTTTTGGAATTCCTGTGGAATTATCAGCAGCAGCAGCAGAAATCTGCATCCCAGAGAGGGGCCCGCAAACAGATCCCTTGCGGATACCATGGCCCGGTATCCTGACAAATTCAACATTAACAAATCCTTGAGCCTAGATGGCACCCGTGCAAACGTTCTTAAGGAGGCCACGCATGACATGGCCGAGGTCCTCACCCAGATACAGAAATTGTTCTTTAAATTCAGACTGTGAGCCAGAGGGCTGGAAGATAGCCAACGTCACACTGATTTACAAGAAGAGATGGGGGGGGGGGGCTGTCACAGAAAATCACAGGCAGGTCCATCTTAACATCTGTTCTGTGTAAACACACACAAACAGAATCTCTTCACCCCCCACCTGCACTCCACAGTTCAGCTTTGCCACTCGATTTGGGATGGAGCCAAGCGTCCAAGGAGCCAGCCCGTCTCACCTTCATGCAGGCAGTGGCGTTTCTACAGGGACGGCAAAGCTCTAAGTTTTGCAAGAAACCTCACCTTGCAGTGGAAATCACTCCCCTCCTGCACTATTCTAGCCAATCCTCACAGGGAACAGCAACATCTTGGCGTTGCTTACTGGCTACAGCAGCCAGGGAGAGGAGGGATTTACGTGACAGGGTAAGGCTCCTTGCAACACTTAGAGCTTTGCCATCCCTGCAGAAACGCCTCTGCACGCAGGAGCTGCTCACAGAGGGACACCCACCGCCACTTCCTCATTTCTGCATGGAGGCCCCTGAGCGAGGCTGACAAGGCGGAACGGCCTTTGCGGCAGTCGACTGGCAGCTGGGCTCACCACCGCCAGCCAAATCGGAAGGCGGATGCTGCTTGCCGCACACGCACGTGTCAGGCGCCGTAGCAATTAAGAACACGCCCCTGGTGGAGAGGCCAGCGGAAGCAGACCGACGGGGCCATGCCGATGTCGGCAGAGGCGATGCAGCGACACGCGAACTACAACAAAGGACGCCTGTCGTCGCTCTGGAAGGAAGCGTGCCCGGCCTCGGCGTGTGCCGGCGTCACTGCGGGGGAAGAAATGACAGGGTGCGTCTGAGCAACGCACTCGGAAAGGCTTCCCAAAATGCTGCTGGAAATGGAGCTGGCTTGAGCTTTGGAGGTTTACTCCTACTACAGCGGGAGCTCGGAAGACGCACGGTGGATCGAAACGACAAAATCCGCGGATAATGGAGGACGGCGGATAATGGAAAGCCGCGGATAATGGAATCTGCAGTGGGAAACCCTGGAGGCGAGCAGAAATGCCTTCAGGTTGCGTCTGGAAAGGTGAGCTTTCCAGACACAGGTCGAGACCCCTGTTGAGTCAAACCAAATCCATGGGTCTTGAACCCACAGATAAGGAGGACCCACTCTACATTGCGGGAGCCACACACTGCCACCACCGCACCAGCCAACGCAGACGCTAAGAAGCCAAACAACATGCCCATAACCTTGGAGCCTCTTGGGAGGCTGACCCAGGAGGCATCGCAGCTAATAGGGCAACAAGGACGCTAGAGGGTGGGCAGAGGAAATGGGGGGGGGAGGGAGGGAACCCAGCCAGCCCTGAATGCATGACAGGGTTTAGACCTGCAGATTAATTACCTGCTGGGTCACAAAGTATTTCCTTTTATCTGGTCTCACTCTCCCAACAATCAGTTTAACGTAAGAACGTAAGAACATAAGAAGAGCCCTGCTGGATCAGGCCAAAGGCCCATCTAGTCCAGCTTCCTGTATCTCACAGCGGCCCACCAGGTGCCCCACGGAGGCAGGAGACAACAAGATGCTTGCATCCTGTGGCCACTCCCTTGCACCCAGTACTCTGAAGTAGCCCACCACCTACTAAGGCGTTTGCACAATCCATCACTGCCTATAGCCTACGATGGACCTTTCCTCCAGAAATCCATCCAATTTGGAGTTTGAGAGGATGTCCCCTGGTTCTGGTATTGTGTGAGAGGGAAAAGAGCATCCACTCTGTCCACCCCCCCCCCGCATAACTTTGCATGTCTCCATCATGCTAATAACCTGTTCCTTGCCAGCAACCTGTGGCCGGCTGGTGTTATCACCCTGTCTAGTCCGTATTTTTTCCCCAACTTCTACTTTCGCCGGCTTAGATCTTGTCACAGGCCAATGTTAAAACATTCTTTCCAGCTTTTTTTTTTTTTTTTGAAAGCCTACCAGCTTTGACCTTTTAACAGGAAAATCCTTTGGTTTCTGCCACTTGCTTCAGATGCTAAGATTTCTCTAAATGTCAGCAGCTCGCAGTCCATGCGCAGCTATCTCCAAAAAAAAACACACAGCACACGTGGCCTCACAGGCAGGCCGCCGGCCTCTCCCGGAACGTTGACACGCAGAAAGGGCAGCCGGCAAAGCCAAGCTGGTGGAGGGGGAAAAAAAACACCAAGTCCACGACGCCCGATTCTCTCAGGCTCCACAGGTAGACTTGTAAGAAAATACTTCTTTGCCCAGCGGAACTCCTTGCCACAAGATGTGGCGATGGAGTCTTGGCCTCAATGCCTTTCAAAGGGAATTGGATAGATTGATGGAGGAAAAATCCATTGCAGGTTCCAAGCCGTGACAATATCCATGGGCAACCTCCTGGTTTTAGAAGTAGGCCGTCTCTGAAAATGCCAGGTGCAAGGGAGTGGCAACAGGATGCAGGCATCTTGTGGTCTCGTGTGCTCTCTGAGGCATCTGGTGGGCCACTGTGAGATGCAGGAAGCTGGACTAGATGGGCCTTTGCCCTGATCCGGCGGGGCTGACTTTAATCAAGGCGGTTTACATGGGCAGGCTTTTCTCAACGCCATCCGTCAAGAGCACTACAGAAATGCGTTTCAGGCCACAGAAGGCGGGCTGCCGCAGGGTCACCGAAACCACCATAACACTTCCCCGCTGCAAGGAGCGGGCGATGTTGACATGCAGCACCACGCTACAGTTTGGCTCTCTGAAAGTCTTGCCTCCCAACGCATAAAGGATTGGGGATTAGGGCAAGGAGGGAGGAAGCGTTGGGGAGCGATTCCAAGAGCTTGTGCCCCGGCAACGCAATCCGAGGGGAGCTCCGCGGAGTCGGGAGCTCCGCTCTCCTTCGGCTCTCCTGGGCGGTGATATCATTACCCAAATCCCCCCATTGACTCACGCCTCACTGATCAGCTTCTCTCGCAGGCTGCTCAAATACCAGGTCCCCAGGTAGCTGGGTAAATCACCGTAATTAGGGGCTGCTCGTTTTAAAAAAACGATAGAAACATTAAAAAACAACAACACCCCACACACAACACAAGACAAATTGGCCCACAGGATGCGGCGGGAGCTTAAGAGCTCAGCCGATTGTTCCTCTTTCCCCTTCTTAGCAACCGACAAGCCTGGCGCTCTCCGTGACATCACTGCGCATGGCCCCCCCCCCAGCCGCCCGGTGGGACCGCTTGAGAATGCCGCTCTAATAAGGATGCGTCGCCGTCCATCAACCGGAGGAGAGAGGCTCCTCTGCGCAATAACCTCCGGTATCTCCCGCGATGTCCTTCTTGCCGATAATACTCTCCTTGTCAGGCAAGAGTGCCCAGCCAGTTCCTTATAATAATGGCTTCTTGCCAAGACCTTTGACCCCCATGCCGGCTGGCTTGATACACAAAGTGAATTTACGAGGGGAGGAGGTGATGGATGGCTGTAAAATGAGCAGCCGCCGCGACTTCTGAGCACCGTCACGAGGACTGCCAGCCGCTCTTGCTTGGCGCGTTAGCAACATTGGGACCCACAGGACCCACCAGTGGGGCGTGAGCCAATTTCAGGTGGGCCGCGAACAGTGATGTCATTCAGGGGGAACGGACCAGAACGGGCGTTCCGAATCCTAACGGGCTCCGTGGCTGGTTCCGGGTTCCCGACAAGTGCCAATCAAAAGTGAGTTCCTGTTCCTAACTCATTTGAATGACACCACTGGCCGCGAAGCACTGACAGCAGCCATCTTGAAAAGACGGGAAGAGGGGATGCTGGAAAAGAGGAAGGCCGTGTGGTCGTTTTGCTGGTGCCAAGGTTGCAAATAGGCTTTTTTCCCCTTTCTGATTCCCTTTGCTGTCGGAAAATGGTTGAACAATAACCCATCTTTATGGCTGCACTCTCAGGGAAGCAGCCGGCTCTGGCGTCACAATGACATTACCTCCAGCCATGACATCACTTCTGGTGGGTCCTGCTGTCATTCTGAAAAGCACACACGTGGCTCATGGCCTGATTGTCGGCGGGGCCTGAAGCTGACCAGGCGAATAGACGGAGCCCTACGGAAGGTGACAGTGAGCTGCCGCGCACGTTTACTCGCGAGTAGGTGACAGGACGGTGAGGCGCCTTCCGGGTTCCACAGCGGAGACCCCCTTCGGTGATCCACCAAGGCAGGTGGGTTGTATTGGGGAAGTGCTCAGGAGAGACCTGTTGCCACCTTGAAATCAATTCCCTGGTTTGCCACATCATCGCTGCAAGAGACGAGGTGGGGGTGAGAGCACCTAAGGGGTGCGGGGGGGGGCTGGAACGACGTCTTACTCACCAAGGATGACAGGGCAACTGCTGCTGGGTGTGCAGAAGACGAGCAAGAGATGATTAATCTGCTTGGCTGTTTTCGATATTTTTAGCATTTTTTTTTCCGAGAGTGAAGTGGAAGTGGGCAGATGCACCGTCTTCTTGGGGGGAGGGGGGCGCAAATGGGGCTTAGAAAACCCACTGACTCAGTCTAGAAAAAAGTGCCTGTGGGGGGAACATGATTGAGATGTACAAAATTCTGCATGGTATGGAGAGAGTGGAGAGAGGGAGGTTCTTTTCCCTCTCTCAAAACACCAGAACCAGGGGGCATCCGCTAAAACTGTTGGGAGAATTAAAACAAATAAAAGGAAATACTTTTTTACCCAGCAGGTAGTTAATCTGTGGAACTCCTTGCCACAGGAGGTGGTGATGGCATCTGGCCTAGGTGCCTCTCAAAGGGCGATTGGACAGATTTCTGGAGGAAAAGTCCATCGTGGGCTACAGGCCATGATGGGTGGCGCAACCTCCTTACACTAGAAGTAGGCTACTTCAGAGTACCAGGTGCAGGGGAGTGGCAACAGGATGCAAGCATCTTGTTGTCTCATGCCTCCCTGAGGCATCTGGTGGGCCACTGTGAGATGCAGGAAGCTGGACCAGATGGGCCTTTGGCCTGATCCAGCGGAACTCTTATGTTCTTAAACCAGGGCTAAGCTGAATGGTAGGCAGAGAGGAACCACAGTGAGACCCTAAGTTGTCCCACCTTCAGACGGGCAGCACTTCAGCTGCTGGGACAGGACGTCTCAGGGCTGGAGGACATCGTAAGAGCCGCAAAATGGCAGGAGCCTCTCCGAGACCTGTTGTTTTAAGCACGGCTGATTCAGGCCCGTCACTCAGCCGTCAGTCTCTGGGCTTCCCGCGCTCGTCTGTGAACTTCAGCGGTTGCCTCCTCCGAGTGCCGAAATTAGCCACGGGTTTCTTCCCAAAGCTGCCGGGCGCTTTATCCAGGGAAAGGCAGCCGCCGCTGAAGCGCGAAGGGATTTAAAGACTCGCCCGCCTGACTCTCAGCTTCCCCTGGTATTAGCGCAATAATGAATTTTTTTTTTTCATTTCTCTCTGGCGTCGAGAGACAAAATATCACGGAAGGCTGTCGGATGAATTGAGCAGCGGTCCACGGGAGTCGGGTGGGGTGTGGATCAGCCAAGCGCCAAGATTCAAATGAGTCTCCGAGAGGGGAAGGAAGAGGAGGCCGCCTTCTCTGAGACCGCAGGATCATGTCCCCTCCAGCAAACAAGCACATGGGCTCCTCTAGCTCCGGCCTTCCTGGGAAGATCAGGGCCTTTGTCCGGAGAAGCCTGACTCTGGCTTCCAGAGTGTTTATTTCCACCCGGTCTCCTTGCCTGCCAGCTTCCCAAGTCATCTTCCTTACCTCTTTGACCCCGTCCTCTCCCGGACCTTCCACCAGGCTGACATCTTGGCCTAGACTCTGTTGCAGTTTCACACCACACACTCCAGAACTGGTTGAAACTGGCATTCCGTCTCTCCGTCTCCAGATCAGATAGAGCACCTGCGTGTCCTTGAGGTGGTCAGCTTCCCAGCTTGTTAGTGCAACCTGCTACACAGTAGCTGAACTCCCTTTAGATAGTGTAACATAAGCAGGCAATGTTTCTCACGGGAAGCGCTGGCTAGCAAACATCCACTTTCTCATGAGATCATGATGTTCAAAGGGGCACCCCATTGGTTAACATGGGGCACAAGGGTCTCCAGGTATCCACCTACCAGATATGCTCTGGCTACACCCCTTTGTTCCTATATAACTTATGTTTTTACTGTGTGCGCACTGAGACTGAGACTGAAACTGTAACTGAGAATGTAACAACATGCGTTGAAAAGCCGCTTGTACGCGGCAAGCCTTCGCCGGCTTTCGCTGACCGGCAAATAGAACTTCTCACTTCCTGACTATCGCTACTGTAACCAATAAAAGACTTTGTTATTGAAATGTAGCGATCGCTTCGTTCCTCCGCTCCGATCGCGCTCGGCAAGCGCTGAATGGGTCCACAAGCCCCCAACTCTGCTATAAACACTCCAAATACACAACAGGTTATGGAAGATTCAGCCGTAACCCTGCAGGGGTTTGCCGCGGACCCAATCCACGGAGCAGAGACTGAGTGGTGAATGCGGCTGCATCCCTACACTCGCGGACATCCTGACAGATGTCTGATGAGGAAGGAGCTACCGGTGGAGTCAAGGAGGAAACAGAGGAAATCAAGGTAGAAGACCTCGGTGACGAGGCGGGGGAAGAGGACGTTGGCGACCCAGGAGAACCCGAGCAATCCGGGGAAAGCGAGGAGAGCGAATCGGACGATCTCGGACCTCTCCTTCCCCTTCCGGGGGCTCCCGACGGCCAAGCACCTGTCCCGCCACCGCCGCTCGTTCCAGGACAAGGTCCTTTCATCCCTCTGCCACCACCTCAAGTTCCACCGTTGCAGCCCGCTGGGCCCGGAATCGGGATGGCGCAGCAACCTCCCGCCGCCCCGCCGGCGCCTTTCAACATTCCCATTCCACTTCTCAACGACAGCAACTATGTGCAATGGGCACACAAGATGCAGTTGCTGCTGGAAAGGGAAGACCTTTGGCGGCACACTCAAGCGCTTCCCACGAACGCTGCAGAAGAAGCAGCTGACAGGAAGGCGAAGGCGACCATCGGTCTTGCAATCTCAGAGGATCTCTTAGTCTATTGTCGCGACCTCGGACATGCTATGGACTATTGGACCACATTGAAGGAGTTGTTTGCACGTGCATCCCTGACTTCCAGCATGGTTCTGACACGCAAGCTGTGGCGATCGCGTCTTGAACCGGGGGGGGACTTACGGGTCCACCTAAGAGCAATGCAGCAAAACCTCAAAGATCTTGAGGCAATCGGGGAACGTGTTGAGGAAAGGCTCAAAGTTTTCGCGATCCTCAATTCCCTGGATGAGACGTGGGACATGTTTACCCTGATTTTGGAATCCATCCCTGCAGCACAACTGACTGTCACCCTTGTCGTCGCACGGCTTCTCGAGGAAGCGGACAAAAGGGCAGACAACCAGAGGGAGCGAGAATTCCGAAAGGGGAAAAACAATATTTCTGGGAAAAAGCAGCAGCAGCCCAAGAATGAGTCCCAGGCGCAAGTGTGCGCCAGTGTGAGACAGTGCTATGTGTGCGGATCAACCCAACATCTCGCATACCAGTGCGCCAAGAAAAAAGGAGGCTCTAAAAAGAAGAAAAAACCCCAAGGTGAGCAGGGCACGGGACAAGGGCAGTTTCCAAAGTCCCATGCACAACATCCCAAAGCGAGTATCGCTTTCGTGGGCTCAACGGAAGGTAGGCGCACGCGAGGATCCTGGTTGTTAGACTCGGGAGCAAGCCACCATATCGTAACATCCGCTGACTTACTCACGAGCAAGTGCAAGACAGATCGTGAAACTGTCGCACTCGCAAATGGAACAACAGCGCCAGTGATTTGCGCTGGAGAGGTTTTTCTGCCACAACTGCAGACTACCTTGAAGAATGTGCTGTGTGTGCCAACAATGTCGAGGAATCTGCTCAGCCTTGGCACCCTTCAAGAAGATGGATTTAAAGTGACTTTCCAAGACGACGTCTGCACACTTGAGAGGGGGAATCTTTGTGTGGCTATCCCCCGAGTGTATCGGCTGTTCGTGCTTGGAGCGAAAACAACAGGGAATCAACAGGCAACTGTGTGCTTCAATCAACCAAGGCACCGATCCTGTGGGCACGTGTGGCACCTTCGATTAGGACATTTAAATCATGACTACGTGAGGAAGACAGCTGAACTTGTGCACGGAATGGACTTAAAAGACTGCGATGCGTTCGTGGACTGTGATGTGTGCAAACTTACTAAATCGCATCGCGCATCCATCCCGAAGTTCAGCAACCGCCAGACTCAAACCCCCTTACAGCTGGTGCATATGGACTTAATCGGCCCTGTGAAGAAGACAGCAGGGGGGGCGCAATACGTTCTTACGCTCGTGGACGATGCTACGAGGTATAGTTTTGCATTTTTATTGCGCCAGAAATCTGAGGCTTTTAATAAAATCCGCAATTGGGTCAGGTGGGCAGAAAGGCGGCTTGGGCATCACCTGGTGGCGATCCAAACCGACCGGGGAGGTGAATTTCTGAGTAGGGAGATGTCTCAATGGTTGGAAAGGCAGGGCATCACCCACAGACTCACCGCCCCCCGCACCCCAGAGCATAACGGGGTGGCGGAGAGGAAAAACGGTGAGCTCCAGGGCATGGTCAGAGCGCTGATGGAGCAGTCAAAACTACCCAAAGGGTTGTGGGGAGAGGCGATGAAATATTCTGTATTTATTTCAAATCGAGTTTACCACCGTTCGATTGACGGGGTCCCCTACACCAAGCTATTCGGCAAACCTCCCAATCTTGCATTTCTAAAGACGTTTGGATCATACGCCTTTGTACATGCAGATCGGGAAACACGCAGAAAAGATGACCCGCGTGCCAGGCGGCTACAGTTTATTGGGTTTGAACCGAATTGCAAAGCGCTCAAATTCCTCAATCCTGACCACAAAACTGTCACAATATCCAACTCTTACGATTTCTCTGAGCAAGGTTTACTGCCAGATCATGCTGACAGAACAGTCAGCATCCCCACACAAGCTGCAGAAAATGGGGGGGAGGCAAGATTAGAAAGCACTCCCGATCAGCCTGCATCAACTCCTCAGAGAACTCTACAAAGACAGGAGCCATCTCCTGCCACACCAGTACGCCCTGACAGGCTGCTGGAGGAGGGGGGGGCCACTCCAGGGTTGGACACAAGCACGTCTTCAGAGGAAGCTACACCGGAACAAGCTGTTCCGACCAGACGCATCCTTCCTCCAAGGGCTTTGCGTGGGGTCCCACCCCAAAGATTAACCTACCAGGTAGAGGTAGGAAAGGTACCTCAGACATACCAAGATGTCATGGAGCTACCGCAAGCCCAGAAGGAAGAATGGCTACAAGCTATTCGGACTGAATTAAAGGCAATGCACGACTTAAAGGTCTTTGAGCCAGCAACGTTACCAGCTGGAAAACACGCAATTGATTCCAGATGGGTGTTTGTTCTCAAGGATCGGGAAGGTGCTGAGCCGTTAAAGAAAGCCCGTTTAGTGATCCGTGGCTGTAAACAAATCCCAGGTGTAGATTTCGAGGAAATCTATTCACCAATACTTGCAGCCACCACGCTACGCGCAGCGCTTGCCGTAGCAGCCAGCAGGGGCTATCAGGTTCACCATTTTGATGTTGGGACAGCTTACTTGCACGCAGACCTGCAGGAAGAGGTATATATTACAATACCTCCAGGTGTGCAAAGCGATTACTCACATTTTCGCCTCAGGAAAGCTGTTTATGGACAAAGCGGGAGGAGCTGGCACTTATGCCTTAAAGAGCAGCTGCAAAAATTGGGGTTCACCCCCTCCACAGCTGATCCATGCCTTTTCAGAAAGGGAAAAGGAGAGAAATTATGTGTTCTGTTATGTTTTGTTGATGATTTGCTGGTCCTCGCAAAGACAACACAACAGATCAATCAGATCACACTACAACTGCAAAAGACATTCGCACTTAAATGTCTTGGTCCTGTCAGTCAATACCTAGGGGTAGAGATCGAACGCACCGCTGACAGTGCTGGTTTTCTCCTCAGTCAGGAGAAAAAGATCCACGATCTACTCCAGATATGGGGCATGCAAGACTGCAAGGTTGTATCAACTCCAATAGTGATGGGGAGAGGGGAAAAAGCAGAAGAGTCTGCACCATTTCCAAACCAGAACATGTTCCTTTCACTGTTGGGTTCACTCACACATCTAGCGTGCTGGACGCGCCCAGACATTAGCGTTGCAGTCAATCACCTGAGCAGAAAAGCTGCAAATCCCACACAGGCAGATTGGATAGCCTTGAAACGCATCCTCAGGTACTTGAAAGGCACAAGTAACCACAAGTACCACATCACCCCAAAAGGAGCACTGCAATTGGAAGTTTTTGCAGACAGTGACTTTGGGGGGGATGACACAAGGAGATCTACCACAGGCTATGCCATACGCCTTGGGGATTGCGTGATAGATTGGGGGTCACACAAGCAAAAGACTATCGCGTGTTCTACTCTAGAGAGTGAGTACACAGCCCTGAGTCATGTGACCAACTACCTACACCTGCTCAGGCAATTGATGTCGGATTTGGATGCTCCACAAACAAATCCAATCCAGATCTGGATGGACAACCAGTCCGCAATCCAGATTGCTGGGTCAGAACGAATCCAGATGCACTCTAAGCATGTTGACATAAAGCATAAACATGTCAAAGAAGCAGTCCAAAACGGGGACATTGACGTGCTTTACTGTCCATCGCAGGAGAACATCGCGGATGTCCTGACCAAAGCACTTCCTGCGCCACAATTCAAACAAGCAGTGCAAATGTTAGGTTTGGCGCCAAAAGATGACTTCCGAGACGCAATGGGGGGGTGTTGCAGTTTCACACCACACACTCCAGAACTGGTTGAAACTGGCATTCCGTCTCTCCGTCTCCAGATCAGATAGAGCACCTGCGTGTCCTTGAGGTGGTCAGCTTCCCAGCTTGTTAGTGCAACCTGCTACACAGTAGCTGAACTCCCTTTAGATAGTGTAACATAAGCAGGCAATGTTTCTCACGGGAAGCGCTGGCTAGCAAACATCCACTTTCTCATGAGATCATGATGTTCAAAGGGGCACCCCATTGGTTAACATGGGGCACAAGGGTCTTCAGGTACCCACCTACCAGATATGCTCTGGCTACACCCCTTTGTTCCTATATAACTTATGTTTTTACTGTGTGCGCACTGAGACTGAGACTGAAACTGTAACTGAGAATGTAACAACATGCGTTGAAAAGCCGCTTGTACGCGGCAAGCCTTCGCCGGCTTTCGCTGACCGGCAAATAGAACTTCTCACTTCCTGACTATCGCTACTGTAACCAATAAAAGACTTTGTTATTGAAATGTAGCGATCGCTTCGTTCCTCCGCTCCGATCGCGCTCGGCAAGCGCTGAATGGGTCCACAAGCCCCCAACTCTGCTATAAACACTCCAAATACACAACAGACTCTTCACTTGAGAGCCGGGCTTGGAAGTGCAATAGGCACCCGAGGGGTGACACGATTGAGGGCGCAATCCTAACCTGGAGTGAGGCCGGCACGGTTAGGCCAGCAAAGTTTGGCCGGCACAAGGGACACCGTAAAGTGTGTTTGGACCACTCTCGGTGTCAGAGAGGCCAGCACACAGACATGCGCCATCCTCCCTGACTCCGAGAGTGGTCCAGACGCCACTCCCTTGTATCTGGCATTCTGAGGTAAGTTTCTGAGGTAAAATTCTGAGGTAAATGTGAGGTAAATAAAGCAAAGTCTGGCCAGCACAAGGGACACCGTAAAGTATGTTTGGACCACTCTCGGAGTCGGAGAGGCCAGCACACAGATGTGCGCCATCCTCCCTGACTCCGAGAGTGGGCCAAATGCCACTCCCTTGTATCTGGCATTCTGAGGTAAAATTCTGAGGTAAATAAAGCAAAGTCTGGCCAGCACAAGGGACACCGTAAAGTATGTTTGGACCATTCTCGGAGTCAGACAGGCCAACACACAGATGTGCGCCATCCTCCCTGACTCCGAGAGTGGGCCAAATGCCACTCCCTTGTATCTGGCATTCTGAGGTAAAATTCTGAGGTAAATAAAGCAAAGTCTGGCCAACACAAGGGACACCGTAAAGTGTGTTTGGACCACTCTCGGAGTCAGGGAGGAAGGCGCAATCTCCCTCCGATAAGTCAGGGAAATCAGTCAGTCAGTCCATCAATCAACTGCATGCTAGTTGTGAGCATGTCCTATCAAGGGTGCTACAGATGCTCACTGATAGATCCACCCAGGGCTCTGATGCAGGCTTTGGGCGGCTGATGTAGCTTTGAGCGCCTCTTGCTTTGCGTTAGACGAGCGCCTCCTGGGTGACAGGGCCGACTCTCCAGCTCAGCTCCTTCGGCTGGAGGTGCTCTGGGGAGAAGATTTATGCAGACACCATCTCTGCAATTACCCAGAGCGCAGCAAAGACGCCCAAGATCTCATGCAAGCTGATGCCTTTTTGCCAGAAGGCCTGCGCGCGGCACAGACCCAGGAACAGCTGTCACAGTCCGGTCTCATCTGAGCTCCAATCCTGCCTCGGCTTCACGAAATACAGTCTCGGAGAGAGCATCTCCGCCTTTCCCTTCCTGCCGCTGCTGTGATTATATTCTCCCCTCCAGATGTCAAGGGGGCAACAGGCAGAGCCCCAGCCGAAAAGGGAAGAGGGCAGGATTGGGGGGGGGCTGCTGCCGCAGAGCGATAGGGCCATGTTTTTAATGTCCGCGCCCTTCGACAACACATCGCTAATATGCAACGACCTCGTGGCAGCCTAATCGCTCCAACTGAGTCAGGGAGGACGGCGCATGTCTGTGTGCTGGCTTCTCTGACTCCGAGGGCGCAATCCTGGCCTGGAGTTAGGCCACAAGTAGGCCAGCAACGTTTGGCCCGCACCAGGGCCACCGTAAAGCACGTTTGGACCACTCTCGGAGCCAGGGAGGACGGCGCACGTCTGAGTGTTGGCCTCTCTGACTCCGAGTGGTCCAAACGTACTTTACGGTGTCCCTTGTGCCGGCCAAACTAACTGTGCCGGCCTAACTCCAGGCTAGGATTGCGCTCTCAACCGGGAGATACAACCACACATCTCCAAACCGGCTCCTAGAAGTGGCAACTCCACATCACTTCCTCGGGGGACATTATAAAATCATTGCTCACTGTCTCCTTTCCCCACATTTGCGTCACCGTGTCTGGTCTCCCACGACCCGTCACTTTAAGCCACGAACCACCCTGCGTGCTAGCAAGGAGGCGCAGAGACGGAGGCTGGAAATGGGCAATAAATAGAAGATGAAACTCTGAACGGTCCTCCTTAGCAAAGAGCTGATGTGGCCCATTCCGGCCCTTGCCTTCGACAACCTGTGCCCTGTTATGTCTCGTCCTGCCTGTGATGGGCTACAGTGAGGAGATAAACATTCTGGTTCCTGCCTCTTCTCGCCACCCACCTTAGCTTTTGGCGATCAAGTGTCACATGACCCGCCAAACACAAACACATGCCTTGTGATTTTCCAGTTCAATTAGCACGGGCTGGAGCGGAGCAGTAATTTTATACTATCGCTATCAGCTCCAGGAAAATATTTTTCATTATGCGACGCACACACACAATTATATGGAAAATAAAAGCTAATAAAACCACCGCTGGGCGCTCCGCAGTGCTCATCTAGTGATTTTATTGCCAGTCACAGCCAGCCCTTAACTCTAAAGTCCTCGGTGCTTAATAAAACCCCCCAGCCCTCTGTGTTCCTTCTAGAAGTGCAAAACTCCACGTCAATCCATTTGCCCAGGGTAGCTGAAACCATTTTCTACCAACGATGCGTTAGAGCAACACTGGTAGAAATGCAATCTCCAGCACATCATTGGTAGATTAAACATTAATGGTTGATAACGCAGACAGCAACAGAACTCAAGATACCATTTTGAGACTCTTCTCTTGTAAGGTCTCAGGACTTCCTTGGAGGTCTTCTCTTCTGACCTCCAAAGGAGTCACAGAGAACTTGCCACTTAAGCAGCTTTCTGATTGTATATACCTGGACTGACATTGCAGGTATGACATATTATACTGTATACAGCCCAGTGGAAACAAGAGTCATGCCACACCATACTTAACGAGAGGAACTGAGTGAAGCAAGGTTTCCCTTAGCAGAAGCCATACTGATTCTCCTTCAGCAAAGCTTATCCTTCAGTATTTTAAACCATTCCAACCTTAATAGCACTTTCCACCCATTTATGCAGGACAGAAGCTAGCCGGACAAGCTTGCTACTCGGATCTGCGCCACAATATAGCAGGCACAGAGCCACATGGCCTGAATGCTATTAGGCCACATCCAGGACCCACCCCCCTCCCCGGGCCGGCCCACTCGCTGGAATGCCTTCCCCGCCCCATTCCTCCACCCCACCCACTTTCTCCCCAGCCAGATTAGCCCCTGTGACAGCCAAACTCAGCTGTTTGATAAAGGAAAGCCCACTGCTTTTACACTGCGCTTTCATGTGTTCAAGTCATGGCATTGTACACAAGGTTGTCACCATCCTTCCAACAACCTTGTGTCTTCGTATCTGCAGCCTTCAGGTTGCAGACGAGAGCAAGATGGCGCACCTTCCTTCCCAAGGGCAACACAGTGAGTTTATGGCGGGGGTGATACAGTCCGGGGAGTTGGCGGTTCACAGCATGGTTTTCTTACCCACGATGCCCTCTGTCTCAACACATGTTGCTGCTCCATCACCAAGCTTCCGAAGCCACAACCAGTCTCAAAATGTTACTTCTTTCCCACGGAAAGTTTCGGTTCAACCAGCCAACCTGCTAGTCGGAAATCTTCCACCGTTTTCCCCTTCTCTGCCTCCCCTCCCCGAGCTGGGTAAACAAAGATGTTAAGCGGCAATACGCAGAGACAGAAAACGTACCGCAAACGAAGGGAAGGTTGTTCTCAGCCCAGTGTTTTATGCACTCGCTTTTAACGTTGCTTTCTCAAGCCTCAAAGGCAACAAAAAAACAGATTTCAGCGGTTGTCAATGCCCCTTCTGTGTGTTCCGTGGAGATCAGGGCCTCATACTATTCACACATCCACAGGTGCTCCTTCGGGCAATAATGGGGATAATTGCAATAAGAGCAGCTCGCATTTCTCGATGTAATCTGGGGAAAGCAACCCTCTTCTCCCCCATTAGCTGCTTGCCACAATACCTCCCAGAAGGCACAGGAAACATTCGTATTTGCAAAATAAAAGGAGAGAGGGAGGCAGAGCAAGACCAAACAGCTGAGAACATGCAAAACCAGGTCCATTCGGATCCCCAGATATTCCCATCTTTGCGCACGCAGTGGCTGCAAGATTGGGATACGTATCCATGAAGGCTGGTGTCCAGTGATGTCATGCAGGGGGAACGCGGGGGAACTCAGTTCCACTAGTTAAAATTAGGGCTGACTCCGCCCACTTCACTCTCCCTCCTCCCCCCTCCCAATTCCTCTGCAAAGAGCTTTTCTTCTTGGTTGGCCGGCACTCAGATGGTTAAAGGGAGCAACTCTGGATTCCTAGGGGGGCGAAGGCAGTGATGTCATTCAGGGGGAACGGACCAGAATGGGCGTTCCGGATCCTAATGGGCTCCGTGGATGGTTCCGGGTTCCCGACAAGTGCCAATCAAAAGTGAGTTCCTGTTCCTAAATCATTTGAATGACACCACTGCTGGTGTCCCGTGGGCACACGTGTGTCAGAGTTGCCATGGCTGCGTGTTGACGGTCTCATCCGCCAGAAGAATTACCCAGCGGGTCATTAATCTGTGGAACTCCTTGCCACAGGAGGTGGTGATGGTTTCTGGCCGAGGTGCCTTGAAAAAGGGATTGGGCTGATTTCTGCAGGAGAAGTCCATCGTGGGCTACAGGCAATGCTGGGTAGTACAAACTCTTTGCTTTAGAAGTAGGCTACATCAGAATGCCAGGTGCAAGGGAGTGGCCACAGGATGCAGGCATCTCGTTAAGGCACCTGGTAGTCCACTGTGAGATGCAGGAAGCTGGACTAGGTGGGCATTTGGCCTGATCCAGCAGGGCTGTTCTTATGTTCTTAAGGAATGGAGGCCCTAATCTTTTGTCCCAAATGCTCCTGGCTCCAAACCCAGACAAGATCCCTTTCAAGGCACAAAATGGCCATTGTCTCCCATCACACAGTTGTCCAAAAACGACACCTGCCACTCAGGCTCTCATTAGCCACCAGAGAGGGTTTTATGCAGCTTTAGCTGCATCGGCTCCAAAATCTTTGCTTCCTCCTTGTTATGCTGGAGGCTGGGGTTGGTTCTGAGTGGGAGGGCACAGAAGCCGATCGGTCAAAAGCCCCTTAGACCTGGTATTTCAGCATCACGGTCAGAACGGCCTTGCACCCGGCCCCCCCAATGAAGAAACCAGACTGCAGCTTGGGTTTAACTTGGGGCACTTTATGAACAAGTGACGCATTTTTAAACACACACACACACACACGCACGCACACGCGCACACACACACACACACACACACACACACACACCAAAACAGCCATCCATGGCCAATTTGGATGACAGCAAAGATTTCCTTCCAGGCCCTCATAATGAGCGACCAGCTAATCTCAGAGCACAATCCTAACCTGGAGTGAGGCCGGCACAGTTAGGCCAGCAAAGTTTGGCCAGCACAAGGGCCACCGTAAAGCGCATTTGGACTACTCTCAGAGTCGGGGAGGAAGGCACACATCTCTGCGCTGGCCTCTCTGACTTCGAGAGTGGTCCAAACATACTTTATGGTGTCCCTTGTGCTGGCCAGACTTTGCTTTATTTACCTCATATTTACCTCAGAAATTTACCTCAGAATGCCAGATACAAGGGAGTGGCATTTGGACCACTCTCGGAGTCAGGGGGGATGGCGCACATCTGTGTTCCAGCCTCCTTGACTCTGAGAGTGGCCCAAACATACTTGACGGTGTCCCTTGTGCCGGCCAAACTTTGCTGGCCTAACTGTGCCAGCTTAGCTTTGGGTTAGGGTTGTCAGTTTGTACTTAAGAACGTTGTCTATTTGTGTTCAACAATTGTCTGCAGTCCAGGTCGTTCCATTGCACACACCTTACATACATCTTACTATTGTTTGGTTGGGTTTTTTTTGGGCATGGACATCGTATCGCATGCACACAACACATGGTGTTCCACGCTCTCCTCCACACCAGCAGGGTTAATAAACCAATTTAGTGACGGACCAACCCTGATATCATTATACCATTGTCTGTTCATTGAGGACTCGCCGATGAGCGTGTTGTCAACAGTCTCGGCTCACTTTTATCTCCCCTCTTCCCAGCTGTCTGTAAAATCTTATTTCGATAACCTCTTTTTTTGTAAGGGCTCCATTTTCCGACTCCACCAACTAATCTCACTGTTGGCCACAATCACATTTGATTCTTATAAATTGGCCATCGGGAATACCTTCCTAGACATGCTTCGGACGTGAGGCTTCGCATCGGAGGAATTTGCCGGAACCGAACGAACGATGATCCTCCATCGTTCTTGAACCTGATTATTCGCAGAATTCAAACTGTGACATTCGTTCCCCATTCCAGATGTTATAATCTGGGCCTGTTAACCCCTCGACTCTAGTAGATCTTTCAAGTTTTCCCTCCCAGATTAGAAATGTATGATCTGCATATCTGTACTGGGGGTGCCTTTTTAAAGACAGGGGGACATCAGTGGTTTTGCTGCAACAGGGTAAAAAAGAGATATTTGTTCAATCTTCCCCATTCTTTTTCATAGGCATCCCAGTGTCTGTGGTGTCCGCGGAGAACTGAAACCGTGGATAACAAATCGGTGGATGCTGGGCACGCCCGTTATTTCAAAAGTGGTTCTAAGTTGGAATCACAATGGGCTACAGAAGGGATAGGAATCCACACCAAGAAAATAGAGGACTGTATTCTGCAAAGATCTCCAACCTAATGACTAGATCCCTGCTGCCTATTCCATTCTATTCCCAGATCTTCCCCACAAAAGAGTGTTGATTTTTCACGCGGATTTTGTTTCCGCCCTCCCTCGAATGAAACAAGGAACACACAGCAGCAATGGCTAAGTAGTAACTTACTGCCCAATACACCATATTTGTCAGAGCAGAGCTAGGCGCAACTCTTATATGGGAGAGAGGAACCAGGAATCCCTGTTCCGGGGCAGAGTTAAGGGGAAATCAAGCCACGAATCAGAACCAGAGGACAAACTGTGAGCTATGGAAGTCCCTCACTGGCCTCCCTCACTTGATTCCCCTTAACTCTGCCCCTGTTGGAACAGGAACCCTTGGTGGCCATTCAGGAGAACCAACAGGGCTTGGAACAGCCGCAATTCAAGAACGGTTCCAACCAGTGATGTCATTCAGGGGGAACGGACCAGAACGGGCGTCCCGGATCCTAACGGGCTCCGTGGCTGGTTCCGGGTTCCCGACAAGTGCCAATCAAAAGTGAGTTCCTGTTCCTAAATCATTTGAATGACACCACTGGTTCCAACCCTGGTTGCCGTTCGACTTAGAGGCTCTTTTCCAAATGGCGCATGGGGGGGGAAGGGAGGACACGACTCGAGCGCATCTTTGGACGCCGCTCTGCGCATTCTGACTTTTAGATGGCTGATTACTGAAGCCTTAATGCTTCATTAATGTCAGCTCTTGCCTGGAAATAGAATACGCATGCCCATGGATGAACTCTCCGCTCCGACACGAGCTTGGTTTTGATGTGACCTTTAATCTTCCAAGAGAGTGAGGAGAAGATCTGTGGCAAGGGCTGGCCGGGAGGCAGCGCCCGTCACGACGGTGTCTTTCTTCGTGGAAGCCGCACATGAATTATTTGCAAGCCGTTTTTGCACGGACTTTCAGATCCTGTGCCCACAGAGACACTTCCCCCGATAACAACCGACTTCGGGAAAATAAAATGAAATAACCCACAAATCCTGCCTGTTAAACAATTTTGTTTGTTTGCCTTGCATGCACTGGCTGCAGTTGCCAGGCTGATGTTGCTATGTTGTGATGCCAGAACAAGCCTCGGTCAGGTCTATGGGAGGGAGCGGGGAGCATCCTTGGAGAGGGCAAATGAAAACCCAGCCGCTGATTCCGACATCGTTCAAAGTGAGCGCAGGGCATGCGCTCTGCTGTCAGCTGCTCCAACCACAGGCCAGGACTCCTGTGGCTTCCGGCGACCTACACGTTAAGGGGTCGACAGAAACTACAGGACATCGTGGAGCTGGAAAAGGTGCAGAAGAGAGCGACAAAAATGATTACGGGGCTGGGGCACCTCCCTTGTGAGGAAAGGCTGCAGCATTTGGGGCTCTTCAGTCTAGAAAAAAGGCGCCTGTAGGAGGACATGACTGAGACGTACAAAATTATGCATGGGATGGATAGAGTGGATAGAGGGATGTTCTTTTCCCTCTCCCACAACACCAGAACCAGGGGACAGCCCCTGAAATTGAGTGTTGGGAGAGTGCGAATGGATAAAAGGAAATACTTTTTTCACCCAGCAGGTAATGAATCTGTGAAACTCCTTGCCACAGGAGATGGTGATGGCATCTGGCCTAGGTGCCTTTCGAAGGGGATTGGACAGATTTCTGGAGGAACAGCCCATCATGGGCTATAGGCCACGATGAGTGGTGCAACCTCCTTAACACTAGAAGCAGGCTACTTCAGAATGCCAGGTGCAAGGGAGTGGCAATGGGATGCAGGCATCTTGTGGTCTTGCATGCTCTCTGAGGACACTACGAGATGCAGGAAGCTGGACTAGGTGGGTGCTTGGCCTGATCCAGCGGGGCTTTTCTTATGCACAGGGCGGAGCGATACAGAGATATTTAGTTCCCGTTATCCGCAGATTAGCTGATCCGCGGGCAGCAGGATTGCGACTTACTCTGTGCCATCCACGGGGCGTACCCAGCTATCCGCTGTCTCTGAAATGAACCACTGATTCTACAGGACTCATGGGGTGGGGGCAGTGATGTCATGCAGGGGGTACGCGGGGGTACGCGAGTACCGGTTTCTAGGATTACAGCTGGCCCCGCCCATTCGCCCGCCCACTCGTCGACTCCGCCCTCTGCAACGTTTGAATTTCCTGCACGTTTGAGTTGCCTGCATGTTCTCAGAGCCAGGCAGGCAGGCAGGCAGCGAGCGGAGCCTTTCCTTTCCTTGCCACTGAAAAATGAATTGCTCTGGGGTTTTAACATGATGCCAGGCCTCCTTCACATGTTCTGGGGGTGCTGTGGAATACTGTTGCCACTGTTGGGTCAGTTTAAAATCATCTGAGGCCTCAAAAAGGGCTTTTTTCATGTCCCTTCCTGCCACGACCTCACTTCCGGCTTATGACATCACTTCCGGTGGGCGGGTCCCGACACGTGCCAATCAAAAGTGAGTACCTGCTCTTAAATCATTTAGATGACACCACTGGGTGGGGGGAACATGGGGCCATTTTTAAGGGCTCCACTGCTGGTCGCGTGGCAGCGAGAAAGACCTCTGTGCAGACCCCCCCCCGGGCCTGTTGCTCAAGGCGGGATGTGTTTCAGGGAATCTGTGGGTGCGGGGAAGAGAGCAGGCGCGTGTGGCTGTGTCGGCGCGTTGTATTTTTATTCCCACGCGGAGGTGCCTTCCCAATCACCAGCCACACGCCGCACGAACTGCTATTTCCACTCTGACAGGGTGCTGCAGATCAGCTCTCCACCTCCCCCTCGGCTTCAGCTGTGCATCAGAGGGAAGAAGGAAACATCAGCATCAGGTCAGGAGTCCCTCCTTGCAAAGCAGGCAGGGCGGAGGGGCGCTGTCGTTTCTGACCAGCCCTCCCCCCTTTCTCCAGCTGGAATATTTAGTCTCTCGCTGCGAGGAGCCCCAGGGCGCCCCCAGCACAGCCAATACCTGCCCGGCTGCCGGCTCAAGGACGATCGATGCTGCGCTCTGATCGAACACAATGATTGCCGGATGCAAAACCGCCACCGTTTGCAATTAAAAGCCTCTAACGGCCAGCTCCGTGGAGCAAAAGGGGGGGAGCGCACATTGCTTCCCCCCCCCACGCAGCACCCAAGATATGCCTCTGTGCTAACCTGCCTCTCCCCTTCCCCAACTTGAGCATCCACAGATTTTTACCTCCGCGGAAGGTTCTGGAAGCGAACCGCCGCGGATAAGGGGGTCCTTATCCGCGGATAAGGATAACTGTACAGGGGGGTGCGTCTGGGAGGGACGGAGGCAGGTGTCTGGCAAAGTCACCCGCGGAGGCCCCTCGTTTGTATCCCCCGCAACCGAGGATCAAGCTGAAAACCAAATGAGCCACCTCGAAAGGTTAATCTCCCATGTAAGCCGATCCCCAGCGCCACGGATAGGTTAAGACATTCTCCTGCCCGGAGCGAAGGTGCCGGATAATCTGAAGAGCCGTCTCCCAGCATCCTCTGCAGCACCGCAAGATGCCCTGGGGCACAATTCTCACATTATGCACATTGCGCAATGCTTCAGCGGCAACCCCGTCTCCCCCTCTCCAAAAATGACATCATCCCTCCCCCCCAAGGACCAGAGAGTTCTGCTTGTGATGTTTGGCCGACCCATGGCTACAGCCTGATGCGCGCAATGGCATTAGGGCATGTGCATTCTGGACTATTCTGGGCTGGTCAAATGTGTCATTCCAGTCATTGTTGCCCTGGACATTCGTGTGTGGGCTTGTGATGTGAATTCGACTATAACCCGGCAATAAACTGGGCAATGTAAGAACATAAGAAGAGCCCGGCTGGATCAAACCGTGTGCTACATATCCTACGCCTTTTATCCCAGCCCTAACCCATTTAAAAAATGAAACAGTATATCTAATATAAATAAACAGTGCATATATTGTAAAACACAAAGGTCCGGAATACAAAACACATGGATGCAAATGTCCATCATAATACCATCACAACATAAGAACATCAGGAGAGCCCCCTGGATCAGACCAAAGGCCCACCTAGTGCAAATTCCTGCATCTCACAGTGGCCCACCAGGGGCCTCAGGGAGCATGTGATGGACTTTTCCTCCATTAATTGGGTCCAATCCCCTTTCAAAGGCATTTAGACTTCCAGGTGTTGTCACCACGTCTTGTGGCAAGGAGTTCCACAGATTAATGGCACGCTGGGTAAAGAAGTATTTCCTTTTGTCTGTTCTGACTCTCCTGATGCTCAGCTTTAGTGGCTGTCCCCTGGTTCTAGGACTGTGCAAGAGGGAAAGGAACATCTCTCCATCCACCCCCTGCATAATTCAATCCGGCGTCTTTTTTGATTGCTCTCTTCTGCACCTTTGCATGTGTTCAGCGCATGCACGCACCAGGCCCAAGTTACACTAAATCCCATCATTTTGTACTGATCTCGCAGTCGCACCCCATACTATTTTCCCTTCCTGCTTCCAGTTCTTGTCCCCATTTGCAAAACAACCCCCACCACCCCCCCCCCCCAAAATTGCATCATTTTAATCTTTGTGCCATGCTGGAAATCCGATCATGAAAGCCAGGCTTTTTTCTTTCTTCTTTTTAATTAGTACTTGGTAATATTACCAAGCTGTGAGTTTATGGCTTTGTAGATCTTCGATTTTTGACACTAATTACTCACAAAGGCTTTTTAAGAAACATTCGCCACATAGCAACTGTAATTAAGCCAGAAGCGGCAAATTCTGCCTCTCGGAGCGAGGGAGAGAGTGCGCGCGCATGCCTCCGAATTCACAGCCCCCATCGCGAGGCGGCCCGTCGTATCGCTTCCACGACGAGACCTGAGTACAGGGAACGTGGCGCATGCAATGCATTCAGATCACAAAGCAGATTTTCCAGCCCACTCCTCAACTGAAGTATTTATAGCTCCTCTTCAGCGCTCAGAATCCACAGGGACTCACCGTTTGAATATTGGCAGTCTGAAGACTCTGGTTAATTTTAGACTTAGCGGTTTGGGCTCCTAGAGAGGAGGAGAGAATTTTCTTCCCCCATTCACAAGCTCGTCCCTCAAAGGCTTGGCACATACCATGTGACCAGGCCTGATTTCGTTTTCTCCCTTCATCCATCCATCTTTGACTACCTCCTCTCTGAGATTGTCGCACGAGCCTGCGGGAGACCGTGTTATCCTTCCAGAAGACGAGAGGGTCCACTAGAAATCGGTGTCCCATATCAATGGCGGAAGGGAACGACCACTTGTGGTTCAGCAAATGGGGAACCAGGGGAAGGGGGGGTTAAAGCGCTGGGCCCGGGGGGGCAGGTTAAGTGGTCCAGTTAACCTCTCGGGAGGGTCCTTTCCTGCCATGTGCATATGTGTGACTCAGTTTCCTTTTCCACGGGGATCAATACATTTTCCTTGTCAGCTTGAAAGGGGCGGGGACTTCCTTATCGGGTGTTTTTTTGGGGGGGGGCTGCATTCATTGGATCGGGACCGTTCTGGGGACAGTGCATTCCGCCAGAGCCCTGCCCTTCAAAACGAAGTGAGGCACATTTGCCTACTCATAAGTGGGTGTGCTTGTTTTGTTGAAAACCGCTTTTTGGCTAAAATATCTGAATAAAGCCCCCAAACACTGCACTTTTGGTGTCGAAGCTATTTTCCATACATTAGAACAGACGACTTTTCCAATAAGAAATAATACTGTGGCAGCATCTGCTGAGTCTATATCACCTGTACCATCGACCTAGCACACGAATGAAGCCTTGACAATTAATAAAAAATGAGAACGGATTGAGACCGTCGAATTAAAAACACACAACACCGCAAATATCACCAAAAACACTCCCCCTACTCAAAAGGGAATGGGCACCAAGCAGTTTAAGCTTTGCTTTCCATGGGGCTGGCTGCATTTTCCCTCGTCCGCTAATAGCTTGTCAGTTTCATGGCCCACCAACGATCAAGACTCAACCCCACCGGTGGGCTGTGACCCACCCAGTTTGGGAAACACCAAACTCAATTCACTGAACGGCCAATGCGAGCACGTTCGGCTTGGGGTCTGGTGACCGCATCTGCTTATTTGGTCAAGCGATGTGTGCCTTTGTTTTAAAGCGTACTTTATTTTCCAATTTCCAATGGCGCCTGTAGGCAGACGGCGTGGAGGGGAGGTGGGGAAGCATAATAAATAAAGCGCGGGCACATTTCTTATCCTCCGGCAGGCAGAACGAACAACCGCAAAAGTGTGATTCTCCAAAATGAGGTATATTACACAACACCGTGAATATGCGCCTCGGCGGCGAGAGCAGGCCCCCGTTTTGCTGCCGGAATATTCATGCAAATAGGAGCAATTTCACTATGATTAAAAAGGCAATTAACTGAAAAAAATATATAATAAAGCGCGCCGGCAGTGGCAGTCGCAGCCTGTGTGTCAGAGAGGCCTCCACGCGATTCTGAACTGACATTTTGCTCACTTTCAGATTCCATCAGCGAGACACGCACCAGCGCCGCCGTCCGCCAGGCTGGCAATTACCCCGCCCGGAGGCAGACACCGGCCCCGCGAGAAATGCCGGCGTCGCCAAAACCGCCCCCGCGGCGAGCTAAGAGGGCGGCCAAATCGCCAAGCCCAGCCCAGCCTCGCTGACCAAAGTGCCCCGACAGAACGACAATCAGGAGGAATTTCGTTGGCTATGGGGAGTTTATCTCCCCACAAACCATGCTTCTTTGCCTCTTCACCCCACCCCCAATTTTCCAACTTAGGATGCAAAAACCGTCACAAGCCCCTGTAACGGCATAATTGACTTCACAAGTGCCTCTGTGTATTACAAAGGCTGCAGGGTTTCTGAATGCCCTTCTTGCATCTAGAAATGCAGAGCATCAGGGAATGCAGTCTCTCCCTGTCATGCTAGCTTACTACATGCAGGGAGTTTTTTTTTTTTTTAGTAGGACAACTACTCCAAACTGCAGCCAGACATTGCCCAGTCTGGAATCCTACCATCTCCTTCATCACCTGACCCTATAGGAACATAAGAAAAGCTCTGCTGGATCAGGCCAAGGGCCCATCTAGTCCAGCTTCCATCTAGTCCTGTACCTCACAGTGGCCCACCAGATGCCTCAGGGAGCACACAAGACAACCAGATACTTATAACTCACTGTGTCAATAAACTCGCATCAATAAACTATTGTTGAAAAGCTGTATTATATATACTGTACATATTCTTAATTATCTCACAGCAAGTTCAGTATAATACAACAGATTCATGTGGGGGGAGAGTAGGGCGGTGGCAATGGAATGGGCTGCAGACTGCAGGTGGGAGTTACTATTTTGGAATGCCCCCTTTAGGGCCAAAAGCTCCCTGCAAGTAGAAAGCTAGCATGCAAAGACCAGGCTAGGCTGATGGGCTATGTTTTTTGTTTAACTTACGAGGAATTTCCGTACAAGGGAGCATTCCAGGATAGGACTGTCCTGCTACGGTCTGATGTGGGGTGCCATCACCGTCACCCCCGTTCTCCTGCCAAGCGTGGACCAGGCCCCCACGTGGTGGAAGGAGATCTGGCAATTTGCACGCTCTTGCCCCACCACAGGTCTACTCCTCCCCTCCTGGAGGGGACCCAATCCAGCCAGGAGACCCTACCGCACTCCAGCTCGCTTGGTGGTTCGTGAAACGTCGCTCCAGGGGCCGGCAAACCATCTCTGCCTCGGCCCTTCTGCAAACTAATCCTTTTTAGCCAGTAAGGATGCTAATTTGTGTCGGGTCTTTAATTTGCTCCTTCACATCTGCCTGACTCCTTCACAGGTTTGGGTTTTGACACAAGCTCTCCCCCCCTCCCTCCGTGTGGGCCAATGAGGAGCAATGGACAACGACTCAGAGGCTTCGAAAGGAATCTGTGCAGAATATTAATGGGCAAGCAGCGAACAGTGGTTTGGCCCTCTTCAATTAAGCTGCCATCTCCATCACCTTCAGCTGTCCTGGACGCTGGAAAGTGCCATCAACAACAACAAAAATAATTGCTCTGGGGTCAGGCCGGGACATCTTTAGCCATTTGTCCCTCTGCCAGGACCTGACGCCTTTTAAACAGTGAGAGAGCCCCACCTTTCCAAGGAGGAAAGCTAACCAGCTGTGGCTCATCGCTGCACATCAGCAATGGGGCAACTTTGTCACACTTCTGCAGCTCGTCAGTCTAGAAAAAAGGGAGGGACATGATTGAAGACGTACAAAATCACGCATGGGATGGAGAGAGTGGATAGAGGGATGTTTTTTTTTCACCCTATCACCACATCAGAACCAGGGGACAACCCACAAAAAATTGAGCGTTGGGAGAGTTGGAACGAATAAAAGGAAATACTTTTTTACCCAGCGGGTCATTAATCTGTGGAACTCCTTGCCACGGGAGGTGGTGGTGGCATCTGGCCTAGGTGCCTTTCAAAGGGGATTGGACAGATTTCTGGAGGAAAAGTCCATCATGGGCTACAGGTCACGATGGGTGGCGCAACCTCCATACTTCAGAAGTAAGCTACCTCAGAATGCCAGGCGCGAGGGAGTGGCAACAGGATGCATGGATCTTGTGCTCCCTGAGGCATTTGGTGGGCCACTGTGAGATACAGGAAGCTGGACTAGATGGGCCTTTGGTCTGATCTAGCTGGGCTCTTCATATGTTCTGAAGGCCCAGACTGGGTTGCAAATTATTATAGCTCCCTCCCCTCAGACAGGATATCAAATTTTGGTTTTTTTTTTAAATCTCAGATTTACCTCAGAATGCCAGATACAAGGGAGTGGCAACAGGACTCAGGCATCTTGTTGTCTCATGTGCTTCCTGAGGCATCTGGTGGGTCACTGTGAGACACAGGAAGTTGGACTGGATGGACCTTTGGCCTGATCCAGCAGGGCTCTTCTTACGTTCTGAAGGCCCAGATTGGGTTGCAAATTATTATAGCTCCCTCCCCACAGACAGGATATCAAATTCTGTTGTTGTTTTTTTACCTCAGATTTACCTCAGAATGCCAGATACAAGGGAGTGGCAACAGGACTCAGGCATCTTGTTGTCTCGTGTGCTTCCTGAGGCATCTGGTGGGCCACTGTGAGACACAGGAACCTGGACTGGTTGGGCCTTTGGCTTGATCCAGCGGGGCTCTTCTGATGTTCTCACATTCTTACCCCTCCATTTCCCCAGTGTCACTCCAGGGTCCCAAACTGACAGACTAACCTCCCTCAGAAGCAACACTGTGTGAAAACTCTCCCTTCTTGAAATCTTTAACAGATGCCAGAGGCTCTTCCCCGTCCCTTGTGGAAAATAAAAAAAGCGCAGAGTGCGCACAATTTGTGTATGGGAACTGCACTGGCTGCATTTTCTGCGCCATCAGTGTCGTGTCCCCCCCCCTCCCCGTTGCCAGAGTGCTGCTGTTTGCTGTCAGTTCTGCCGTGTGAGCTTTGAATTATATCACGGGATTTTCGTCGCCTGGCTCTAAGACGGCACAACGCAGCAATCGGGCTGAATCATCCATTGACCGCTTTAATTAAAATAAATAGCGAAATAAAATCTGAAACATTCCACCCCGGATCTTCTCTTGGGGGGCCTGGCGATTTGTATTCCATTCCCCAAGTTAGCTCCTCAATGTATTCTTAAGTCATTTCCTTTCATACGGGAGTATTTTTTTTTAAAGGAGGAATAATCTCTGCATGTGCCGGGCGAGAATTAATTACTCTTCTAATTAAAAGGATGTTGTTGAATATAATATCTTTTGCTACTGTTTTTTTTAAAGACTTTGCTTTCTTTTCCTTCCCAAGTTTCAAAGAAGTTTTAAAATTAATGAGGGCACAATCCAAACCTAGAGTGAGGCCGGCACAGTTAGGCTAGCGAAGTTTGGCCGGTAGAAATGACACTGTAATGTACGTTTGGACCACACTCGGGGTCAGAGAGGCCGGCATACAGATGAGCGCCATCCTTCTTGACTAAGAGAGTGGTCCAAATGTGCTTTATGGTGGCCCTTGGACTGGCCAAACTTTGCTGGCCTAATTCCAGGTTAGGATTGCACTCTGAGTGGCAGAAGAGTTGGAACAGACAAAAGGACGTCATTCTTTACCGAGGACATGATTAGTCAGTGGAACTCCTTGCCACAGGATGGGATGATGGTGTCTGGCCTAGACACCTTGAAAAGGGGATTGGACAGATTGACAGAGGAAAAGTCCATCACAGGTTACAAGCCATGCTGGGTATGTGCATCAACCTGTGTCTAGAAGCAGGCTGTCTCAGAATGCCAGGTGCAAGGGAGTGACAACAAGCATCTTGTTGTCTTGTGTGCTCCTTGAGGCACCTGGTGGGCCACTGTGAGATGCAGGCAGCTGGACTGGATGGGCCTTTGGCCTGATCGCGGAGCTCTTCTGATGTTCTTATGACATATAGTCACTTGGCTGATACAAAAAGAAACATATGTGGCGTCAGACATCTCTCTGTGAACCTCGTTTCCCCGCTCAGCCTAAAACGACAGCCCTTTCATGGCAGATTTTGAAACGCAAAACAGAGCTTTGTTCCTGCGGTGACAGCAAACAGATGGGGCAGGTTGGCTGCTACCCCCATTGCACCATGACGGAGTCAACCTTTACTTGTCTCAGAAGGGTTTCACCCAGTTATGACAGTACTGGACAGGTGTGAACACTAAGCAGAAGGCAGGAATCAAGAGGTGACTCCATACAAATGCAACCAGTTCCAATGGGATACAGGACCAAAACTATCCTAGAGGACTTAGGGGGGAAAATGGCCTGACACTCTTAGCCAATGTGGGCAATGCAAGCTGTAGATATTACTGGGCATGTTTTCACACATGGAGACATACAGGAGACACGCAAAGCAAATATTTAGCCAAATTGATGATGATTTAGGGTTGGGCTGTATCATTTTAATGCAGCTGGGCTGCTCAATCAACCAGAGACGAAAGCGACGCATTCCTCTTTTCTGAGCAATGCCGGCTCTAATTGACCCTAATCTAACAAGGCTATTGTTCCAGCTAACGAGAGGCTGCAGTGCAATGACCACATTAAAACAGTGAGTGATGAATATAAGTTGAAAAAGGAAGAGGGGGGAAATGGTTGCCTTCCCAACCTATCAGGGAACACATCCAAGATGGATGTCGGTGGGATTTTCCTTCCTTGCACTTTAGAAAAGCAGATCTTTAGAAAAGCAGTACGGGGGTGCAGAGGGGGGGTCAACTCTACCAGGCAACAAGCTGGGTTT
>JAJKFI010033619.1:0-40056 GCA_029204185.1 Lerista edwardsae
AGAGAGAGAGAGAGAGAGAGAGAGAGAGAGAGAGAGAGAGAGAGAGTCAGTTCTTGTTATAGGCCAACACACTACCTGCAACTTTGCTTATCTCCGAGAGGCAGAATTGCTACTCATTATCTGTGCCTCGTTATCCGGCAGAATTATCTCATTATCCGTGCCTCGTTATCCGCAATGCAGAGACCTTCCGACGGCTGCAGGGACCTTCAGAATGGCCATTTAAAGGGACCTTTAAAAGGACCAGCAGAAGCATCCGCCAGCCATTTTTTAAGGGGTCCGTGCTGGTCACAGGTGCCCTTTGGAAGGTGTCTGCAGCCTCTGGGAGGGCTCTGCAGCACCCATATATCTTTTAGCACTTCCTGCCGCACTCTGCTGGCTCTACTTTACAAGTGACACTGTAAAGCATGTTTGGACCACCCTCGGAGTCAGAGAGGCCAGCACACAGACGGGCGCCATCCTCCCCGGCTCTGAGAGTGGTCCAAATACACTTTACGGTGGCCCTGGTGCCGGCCAAACCGTGCTGGCCTAACTCCAGGTTAGGATTGCACCCTAAGACTCACGCCGTGCAATAACAGCCCATTCTTAGTCTACTGGATTATTAGAAGAGGTTGCCCCCGAAAAACCCCCCCTTTCCATCCTTTCCTTTTTCTCACTCTGCATCCTAGTGTTGTTGGCAGGGTTGGCATGCCGAGGGTTAAGGCCCTCTCCCTATGCAAATGCAATTCAATTTATCCTTTTCATCAGCGGCAAATATACCTTTGGCACCCTAATAACATCATGAATATGCAAGCCCGATATTCTTAAGGACCTGGGCGTCACACTCGATGGCTGGGATTCTAGTTAGCAGTCTGCAGAGCTAGGTGCAAACTTTCATTTCCATTTTGAGTGCCATGAAAAAACAACAACAAAAAAGAGGAAGAGAATCTGCGGGTAATTAAGTTAATTACAGTGTTACACTGGAAGAGGAGGCAAACACGGAGGACAAGATCATTCATTACACTTAATGCCAGCCCGGCAGCCAAAGGCTAGGATTTGTGGCTGTCTGGAGCCAGGAAATTAAGGAGAGGCAATTTCCCCCGGGGAGCAGGGCAGGTGGAAGGAGATCCCGTTTGGAATTTGTCGTCCAAATAATTGAGCAACGCCAGCTCCCTCTAGTCCTCTGAGCTGTATCGATCTAAGCTTCAAAGCCAATGCAAGCTAGTCTGGAGCCATGCGACTGGCAATGGGGCAGGGATCCCTGACCTGCTAGCTTTCTGGGTGCAGGGAATGCATGCGAGGCAAAACATTCCAAGTGTGATTGCAGTTCTAAAAGCGGGACAAGTTCACGCCTTGGTAATACTGATCACGGAAGCATGCAGCTAAAGGATTATGTTGGCTTTCGTTTTGGATGTGCAAAAATAATCTGTGGAACTCCTTCCCACAGGACGTGATGATGGCACCTGGCCTAGATACTTTTCATGGGGGTTTGGACAGGTTCTGGAGGAAACATCCATCACAGGTTACAATGTGTTTGTGCAACACCTGGTTTTAGAGGTAGCCTATCTCAGAATGCCAGGTGCTGTGTTGATTTGGGGTTTTCAGCAGCAATGACTAAAGCGCTCAAAGTGGTTGATACATCCACAGGCACCACAATCTGGTTTCCGGTTTTCAAAGGGTTTAAAGACCAGTCACTCATTTGAGTGTCAGCTTTTACAGAACGCAGACAACCGCGATCGGGTTACTGCTGTGTTAGAAGCATCTGGGCGAGGGGCTCGTAGCTCGCAACAATCGAGGCCAAGCTCCCTTGCAGAGAGGGCTCGAGTGTAATTAAACAGGAAGCACCGTTATAAACGGTTAATTATGGTTTACCACGGCAATAATCCCTTAAAATCGGTCATTAGCACGCTTAAGAACTATTTTGTACATGGCATATTCTAATGAGTCAGCGTAGTTAACGAGTGATTTGTTAGAGCTATAATCCTCTCCAAATACCACCTCGGGGTTGTTAACTAACAAACAACGGCTCAATATCTAGCCATCCACCACGTCAAGTGGGCTGAATGACAAAGCCAGGAGATGTCGAATACGGGACATCGTGGGTGCATTTTCCGGAAGGTTCCTCGCTTGCTCGGGTGGGCCGTGACATTCAGATCAGGGCATTATCATCCCACGATGGTTCTACTTTGTCGCTCCTCGTTCTAATTATTTTATTCCAATCCCCACCTGACAGCTGGAATGGAACAGATCTGACAAAACTGCAAGGGGTGGGTTTATGAAATTCCACCGGGTGGGAGGGGAGAGAAAAAGAGAGGTTGTCAGGGGACCATTTATCAGCCCTGTTCACTCCAATGTATCTGATAATGTATCTTTTATTTAATTTTCTTCCCTTCCCATCTTCTGACTGTCTTTTGGAGAAAGAAAAATTCCAATAAAACTAGGAGTACGAACTGTCGTTTTAAATCACACCAGCCCCAAATGACAATGTTTGAGACACGATGAAATCAGCTTCAGTCCACTACCCACAACGGGGTGGTGCAAGAAACAAAGTTGGCGGATTCCACCAAAGTATCTGGTGAACTTGCCACCAACCTTACCTCCATCATACCATTTTCTGGGCAGCTGCTTTGGTGTAGTTTAAGGAAATGGAGTGATTATCCTTGATGGAAACAGGGTCCAGCCAATCAGGGTTATGTAGCCAATCAGATATGCCCTTGTGATGATACCATGAGGTCAAATAAGAGCAAGGGCAATGTTTTCTATTCACTCTCTGAATGGGTGAACATCTTCACCCCATTTCTCACGGCCTTCATCACCCCACCACCACCACAGACACAAAACCCAAGGGGGGGGCAAGAATAGGCCTCATAAACACTAATAGAACTCATTAGAAGAGCCCTAATGGATCAGGCCAAGGGCCCATCTTGCCCAGCTTCCTGCACCTCACAGTGGCCCACCAGATGCCTCAGGGGGCACACGACAACAATATCCCTGCATCCTGTCACCACTCCCTTGCATCTGGCATTCGGAGGTAAGCCTACTTCTAAAACCAGGAGGTTGCACATACCCACCATGGCTTGAAAAAGGTGATGGGCCTTCCTCCATAAATCTGTCCGATCCCCCTTTTAAAGGCATCTAGGCCAGATACCATTGCCGCATCCTGAGGCAAGGAGTTCCACAGATTAATTACAATCATCTGGGTCATAGTTGACCATTAGTTGACCAACTATCATCATAGTTGACCAGCAGTGAGTAATGCAGCTTCATATAGCAGATTTTGGACATTGTGAAAGAGAGTTTGCAGGAGAAGTCCAACCTATTGGGAACAAAATCTGGACCAGCCTCATTTATATGATCGGGATTCCTCACACAGCTTGGTGGCTGGCATTTCCGGAAATGCCAGCAAGCAATCCAATTGCGTTAATTGCGCCGGGTTTGAGAGTGGAGTGAAGGGTGGAGAATTGCCTTCTCCCTCCCCGCAGGCAATCAGCTTGCTCCTTGAGGCATGAGAAGCAATTGTCCTTATTATTTTAAGCTGGCATGGCGGCAAATGTTGCTAATGGTCATGAAATTACCCACTCCTTATTTAAACCCAGCTCCTGTCTGCGTCAAGATGGCCTCCCAATGGGCTCTGGCGGCATGCCAGCTGCAGAGAGGCAGAAGCCCTGGGGTATGTGTGTGTGTGTGTGTGTGTGCTTAGAGCAAGATGGGACATGATGGGCGGTGAGCGATGGATCCAAAATCCAAACAAGGGAGGAGAAAAACCCGATCAGAATGGAACCAGAGCAGCCACCAGTCCTATCCTATCCAACAGTCCTATCCAACTTTTGGGTGCTGCTGCAGCCGCAAAGAAGTCCTGAGGAAAGGGAACAAATGTTCCTTGACCTAGATGAGATCTCCACGACTGCCCCCCCCACTGAAGGATGCAGTGCATGCCCTGTTGGCACGGCTGCACCAGCGCTGGAAAACTGGGCAGGATTTGGCTCTAAGAAGCCCTAATCAGGTCTCAACCAACCAACCAACCAACCAACCAACCAACCAACCAACCAAGACTTGAAAAAAAGTGTTAAGAGAACAGATCAATGATGGACATAGAATAGCCTATTGGCATACCAAGGTCATTTGGCATCCGCGGCCCAAAAATTCTTGGCACCTCCCCGAGACCAAATTCGTTTCAGTAATAGTCATGACATGACATGAACAACAATAATGGCCAGAAAAGAAGTGCAAACAGTAAACATTTTCTTTTAGTGAACTTTGTATGACACACACACACACATGAACTTTGTAAGCTGGCATACAGGCGTGCCCCTGGCGTTCACGAATTTGGCACCTACCATGGTGATTATGGCCTCCCAGGCATGGGGCTCTTCCGTCTTCTCGGGCACCGACTTCAGCAGGAGTGGGCGCTTGGTGAGGCGCTGGAGCACGTTGCTCGGCTTCCGCCGATGGCACTGCTTGTGTTTCTCGGCTCACTGCAAGCACAAAGGGGTGGGGTCAGCAATGTGGCACAGGCCCTCGGAACAACCAGCCAGCAGGGCTCTTAACTTGCACCCGTTCATGGAGCACGTCCCACCCCACACCCAGTGGGCGCTGTCACAACATTCCACAGCCTCGCCACCCACGCTCACAGAAATCAAGGAGGTTGGGCTCCGACTGAGCCAGGCAATTGGTCCATCTGGCTCACAGCCCAATCCTAACCAGTGCCAAGACAGCAGTGCCACTTGGCCCTGTTCGGCTCTCCTCCTGCCCCTGCGCTGCCCAGTGGGAGCTTACCTGCTGTCAGATGCTCTGTTAGGATCCAGCGGCAGCAAGACAAGGTGTCGCGGAGAGTTTTATGGCACTTTTGTGGTACCCTAGGCCCACCCAGCAGTAGGTGCAGCGGCGCTAGGAAGGAATAGGATCACTGATTGGCTGGACCCTCCAGGATTTCAAAGGAAGGCATTTCTGATCCTTATGTGGCTTTTTAAGGGGTGGAACCAGAGATCATCAAGTGCTGCGCGTTGATGTGTGTGTGTGTCACTAACACTCTCTGCTCAGAAGAAGGAAATTTTTTAATTGAAACAAAACAAAGATTGCAAATAAAAAGAAAAAGCTGTCTCTGTTGGCACCAGGTGCTACTTGTTGCTTTGAAACAGCCTACAATATAGCACTGTTGATATTAAATGCCCATCTGCCACCCAAGCAGAAGGGCACGGCAGACGAACCAAGCTTGCTTAGAGCTCAGGATTGGCAAGATTTCTCTGCTTCCAAAGCCCTGCTGAGGCTGGCTTTGTACCCGACGAGACTTCCACACAGACGGCTCGATGCTTTTGCCACAGCCAGGCAGCAGGGAAGCCGCTTAGGAAA
Organism: Lerista edwardsae; assembly: GCA_029204185.1. Taxonomy (NCBI): domain Eukaryota; kingdom Metazoa; phylum Chordata; class Lepidosauria; order Squamata; family Scincidae; genus Lerista; species Lerista edwardsae. The sequence goes on from JAJKFI010033619.1 coordinate 5,326, forward strand.
CTTCTTCCTCCCTGCAGAAGAGGAGACTGAAGTTGTGCTCGACAAAACTGCTCCTGCCCTGACCCTCAAAGAGCTGGAAAAAAGTATCAAACAAGCTGGAATTAAAGGCTTTCTATAATCTTTCCCAATCCCACCCGCCCCCCTCCCCTCTTGGCCCGAAAAAAAAAATCTGCAAAAGAGGATCGGGAAAGGAAGACTTGGCCTCTTCTTCTGTCATCTCAAGACGAAGCAACTTGCTTTCGGGGGACTTTCCAACCCCCTTTGTGGAGAGTCCTTCAAAGCAGAAACACGGAAGGCAACTCTTCTTGCAAACTCCCGGGGTCAAGGGGGGACAAGCACGGAAGTCGGATGAAACATCCCTCCATAGGAACATCCTAACTGTGCAGGAGAACAAGTACCAGAATTTCGATGTGCCCGAGGGCCGAGGCATCTGAGATTTATACAAGCATGCTCAGGGTCAGTTTGCTGCTATAGTCCGTCCTCAGTATCCGCAGGGGATCCATTTCCGGATACACACACTCCTCGCGGATACCGATATCCGCAGATAATTAAGGGCGCCATCCTAAACTGGAGTTAGGCCAGCACAGGTAGGCCAGCGAAGTATGGCCTACGCAAGGGCCACCGTAAAGCGTGTTTGGACCATTCTCAGAGTCAGGGGGGATGGCGCATGTGTGTGTGCTGGCCTCTCTGACTCAGAGAATGGTCCAAAGGTACTTTATGGTGTCCCTTGTGCCAGCCAAACTTTGCTAGCCTAACTGGGCCGGCCTAACTCCAGGTTAGGATGGCGCCCTAAATCCTGGCCAGAAATTCTGGAAGGGTATTTCCTTGAGGGAGCAGCCTGAGCATTGTCTTAGGAGCTGCGGGACGAGACAGCGAGAAGAGGTTGTGCAGGATGGGGTCAAGAACTCAAGTTGTGGTGAGGTGGCACCATTACTGGACCAGATCCCGCTCTTATATACGCTTTGAAAGGTGGCCGCGACCCCGCTGGAGTTGCGACCCACAGGTCAAAGAAAACTGGGCTAACCTAATCAAGCAAGCAATTTAAGGTCGCGACCCGAGGGCAGAGATGGCCTGCGTGCAACACCTTCCAGGAACAGACGTTCCCCCACACTTGTCTGTCAACACACGACTGAAAGGTTCTCTCCCCGTGTTTCTCGAGTCCACTCCATCGTTCGTTTGATTTCTGGGAGTCAAGTGTCTGACGGAGAGCTCTTTGTCAGCCGCCAAGGCTCCTTCCCGCCCCCCCTCCCTCCACCGCTGCTTGGCTAAGATAGTGAGTTTATTGTAAATTTATTAATTACTTCGCTTCTCCGGTAAGGAGCCTGCGGAACGATGTGCCGGAGGCAGCTGCGGCTCAGCTATTGTGCCGGCCGAAGAGCCGCACGCGGCTGACGTCACGACTCATTTTCCCCATGATTGATGAAGGCGACGGGGAGCACCGCGCTGTGCATACGAATCAGGAAGTGTTCCCCTGGCACCCAACGCCAGGCAATCCATCTTCGCGCCAGTGGGGGGAGAGAGAGGAAACTTTTGCTGCCGGCCGTTTTTCTCAACCAATTGCTACACCCACTCCCTGGAGGAGGGGGGCCTGCAGGGTGGTGGAGGTCACGACTCCGCGTGGCGCTTTGGGGTAAGAAGGAGCGGATCTTTCCCCAGCAAATGCAGCCACCAGTCATGACTCCCTCCCCACAGACAGGATAGCAAATTCTGTTTTATTTACCTCATACTTACCTCAGAATTTTACCTCAGAATGCCAGATGCAGGCATCTGGTGGGTCACTGTGAGATGTATGAAGCTGGACAAGGTGGTCCTTTGGCCTGATCCAACAAGACTCTTCTTCTGGTCTTTCGTAAAAATAAGCACAAACTAATTCCCCACAGACAGGTTAGCAAATTCTGTGTTATTTACTTCAGAATTTTACCTCAGAATGCCAGATACAAGGGAGTGGCCACAGATGCAGGCATCTTGTTGCCTTGTGTGCTCCCTGAGGCATCTGGTGGGCCGCTGTGAGATGCAGGAAGCTGGACCAGTTAGGCTCTTGGCCTGATCCAGCAGGGCTGTTCCTATGCCATTGATAGGGGGGGTCAAAAGCTCTGGATGGGACAACAGTACGGAGCATCCAGCTTGCTCAAGCTAAGCATAACTACCAGCCGTTGGTCAACAGAGCAAGCCCTGGTCCTCCAGGCTCCAGCCTTCCAAGCTTCCAGATCTCATGGATCCTGGGGGGCTGGGGAGCCTAGATTCAGGTGTGGCCACCCACAGCTCTAGGCCCAGACCCAGGAGAGCAGCCCCTGAACCCAGATTATGGAGATTCCGGTTTTCTTTTTCTCTAGGGCAACCTCAACCCAAACATCAGGCCAGGCTGAGCTCTATTTCTTGCCCCCTAACAAGATGCCGCTGGAAAAAGGATGGGGTCGCCGTGAGCTCCAGTGGAGGCAGGTGCACTTTCCTTTGTCCGACAGTATCAACCCCAGCAGCGCCATCCATCATCCATCATCACACCGAGCGGGGGAGGAGAGACAGCGGCCCCCTGGAAATGAAGGAGCCGGGGGACACCCGCTGCAAAAGTGAGGGTTTATTTGCCACATCCCCAGCACCCCTTTTATTTCCACACTGCGCCTGACGTCCAGGTTCAGAAACAGAAACCCAAGATCTGCCAGGAAGATCAACCGAGAAAGAAAAAAAAAAAGCGAGGAGGGAGGTTGCACGCGGACTGGAAATCCGACCGCCACTGCACGATCCGACTACAGGAACGGTGATTCCGGTGACGACACGAGTCGCGGTGCAGCCCTGGCTAAAGGGAGCAACAGCAGAGCAAAGAAGGGAAGAGGCAGAATCTGATCGGCAGAGGTGTGGCGGAACTGCCCTTCGCACCGCCTTTGGCCCTTATCCGCGAACCAAGCTGGAATGACGGACTCAGTACACTGGCCGTGCGTTGGAAACACTCTTGGACAACCTAATACACACTGCAAGCTCTACCCATTTCTCCTACAGGGTCGGCTGACCCCTGAAGTGCACTCAAAAGTGAGAGACATTCTTGCTCGAACGTCTATTTTGCGTTGACAGCCTTTAACAATCCATCAGAAGATCAACACACAAACACACACATCGTAAGAAAAGGACATCAGATTTTAGCTAGACATTATCCAGCTGTCCTAAAGACCCAGCATGGGGTCAACCAAAAACTACATGATCTTGGGGGGGGGGGGGGAGAAACGCACCCTTCCCAACACAATTATCTCTGGTGACTTCTTCCAGGAAGCCTGAAAAGGGATGTGGTACAACAACAAGAAATCTAAATGGCCTCGTCCAGCTGGTGAGTCTTACAGCCTTGGCCGCGAGGGGCGTAGTCCGATCCAGCGGCGATCCGCGAGTGGAAAGGTTCAAAGGCGGATTGGCGGTGGCCCCCATGTAGGGTTAAGCCACGGTCTGGCGGCTGAAGAGGTCCAGGGTGACGGCGCTCAGGAAGGCGGGGATGCTGTCCTGCTGCAGCAAGTGGAGGTCGATCAGCTCGCGGACTGTCCGCGAGAACTCGGTTTCCAGCAGCTGCATCTTTGCGCCCGCGGATCGAGAGGCCTGCGGAGAGAGGGGGGGAGGAAAGAGGAGCTGTGATTCCAAGAACGTTCCGGCACATTCCACCACGCGTGCGACGCCGCCTCCCTTCTCCCCCACTCGCAACGCACCTTCTTCTAATCAATCTGTTATCTGCTGCTGGGCAGGTGTTCCACACATAATTTAATTGGGCCATTATTGAGGTTGTGCATCGCCCAAATCTCTCAACAATACCCCCTCTGTGCATGCTGCCGATGAATAATGAATGGCGGAGGAGCGGGAAGAATGTTGAAAACAAACTTGAAATGAGTGCGCGGGGAGGGGGGGAAAGGACCGCCACAGAAACTAATCTATCAATAAACCCGGCTCAGTCGGGACTGAAATACATCGACACCTCCTTCGCCTGTCACCATGAAAGATTGATGCTCGTAACCCTCTATCCCCCTTCTTCCTTCCCCATTCCTGCTTGAAGATCTGATAATGCAACCATCGTGGCTTCCGTGAGACTTCGAGACAAGGCAGCATCTGAATGCCCAGATCACTTCTGGTGACGGGTCTTCTCAGACACACGGTTCGAGAGGAGAACAATTGTGGAGAATTGTGGTGAAAGGGCAGGAAGCAATGGCGTTAAACAGGAAGTGACTGCTTTTAATAAAACACTCTTTTTTAGCAAGTCAAAAGTAGTGGCGGATCTAGGGGGCAGGGGGGGCAAGAGCCCTGGGCGCCATCTTGGAGGGCGCCAGTGGCCCCCGCAACATTGTGCGGGTAGACCTGGGCTCCGGAGCCCAGGTCTACCCATTGGGACCAGCCGTGAGTAGACCTGGGCTCCCTCGAAGGGAGCCCAGGTCTACCTGTGGCCGTTTCTAATGGGTAGACCTGGGCTCCTTCGAGGAGAACCCAAGTCTACCCATGGCTGGTCCCAATGGGTAGACCTGGGCTCCCATGGGGGCGCACTTCTATTGGGTGCCCCGGGCACCATTTTGACTAGGTCCGCCCCTGGTCAAAAGACACCAATTCCTTTTGCAGAATGTTCTGAATGGTCTGCCTACAAGTGACACTGGAGGTTTGAGTTCTTCCAAGCCTCTGAGATGGTGGTGCCCAGCTTTTCAAGATGGCGGCACCAAGCTCTCCTGATAATTGGCTCGCAACCCTCGGGTTGGGCACCAATGTCTTAGACAGAGCAAGCTATTTCCGAGCCCCTACTACTACACTTTGAACCAACGTGGACTTTCCACATGCAATGCCATTCCCCCCCCCACTCCCCAAGCCCTCCCTCAGCTCTTGTCCTCAGTGGGGATTAAGCTTTCTGCTTCGAGGCAGGCCCTGGGAGAAGCCGGATCCTGATTGCACATGAAGGCATCAAGTCTCAGCAGCCTTCGGAGAAGGGGACCTTTCGAACAACTGCTTTTCTGCAAGAGACACGATTAGCGGTCCCCGGAGAGAAGAAAAACATCATAAATCTTCCTTTTAAACCGAGAAATTGGTAAATTATTCAGAGACAGAAGAGCTGGTTGCTTCAAAACAGGAGTGCTTTCACCCTCTTTTCCACTGGCAGATACACGGAAGGGAACGAGGTGGAGGTTGGAGAGAGATCCCACTGTGGGGAAACGAGACCAGGGAGGAGCTGAGGATAACAAGAGGGAAATTTTCCAAAAAGGGAGCTGATCGAGAAAGTCGAGAGGAGAAGTCATTTCAAAACACAGCAAGAGAAGCTCAATTCGAACGTACACTAGTTGCTCCCAAACTTGCTGGGGTCGAGACGAAGCCACAGCCTCGCTTTCCCTGGTCGGCTGGGGGCCGCCATCTTGGGTCCGGGGAAATATCACGAGAGCAAAGATGGCAGCGCCCAAACCTCATGAGATTCCACGACATCCAAGATGGCGGCACGCGAGAGAGCTGAAGGGCCTCTCCTGGGTGGGTTTTGGAATTCCTGTGGAATTATCAGCAGCAGCAGCAGAAATCTGCATCCCAGAGAGGGGCCCGCAAACAGATCCCTTGTGGATACCATGGCCCGGTATCCTGACAAATTCAACATTAACAAATCCTTGAGCCTAGATGGCACCCGTGCAAACGTTCTTAAGGAGGCCACGCATGACATGGCCGAGGTCCTCACCCAGATACAGAAATTGTTCTTTAAATTCAGACTGTGAGCCAGAGGGCTGGAAGATAGCCAACGTCACACTGATTTACAAGAAGAGATGGGGGGGGGGCTGTCACAGAAAATCACAGGCAGGTCCATCTTAACATCTGTTCTGTGTAAACACACACAAACAGAATCTCTTCACCCCCCACCTGCACTCCACAGTTCAGCTTTGCCACTCGATTTGGGATGGAGCCAAGCGTCCAAGGAGCCAGCCCGTCTCACCTTCATGCAGGCAGTGGCGTTTCTACAGGGACGGCAAAGCTCTAAGTTTTGCAAGAAACCTCACCTTGCAGTGGAAATCACTCCCCTCCTGCACTATTCTAGCCAATCCTCACAGGGAACAGCAACATCTTGGCGTTGCTTACTGGCTACAGCAGCCAGGGAGAGGAGGGATTTACGTGACAGGGTAAGGCTCCTTGCAACACTTAGAGCTTTGCCATCCCTGCAGAAACGCCTCTGCACGCAGGAGCTGCTCACAGAGGGACACCCACCGCCACTTCCTCATTTCTGCATGGAGGCCCCTGAGCGAGGCTGACAAGGCGGAACGGCCTTTGCGGCAGTCGACTGGCAGCTGGGCTCACCACCGCCAGCCAAATCGGAAGGCGGATGCTGCTGGCCGCACACGCACGTGTCAGGCGCCGTAGCAATTAAGAACACGCCCCTGGTGGAGAGGCCAGCGGAAGCAGACCGACGGGGCCATGCCGATGTCGGCAGAGGCGATGCAGCGACACGCGAACTACAACAAAGGACGCCTGTCGTCGCTCTGGAAGGAAGCGTGCCCGGCCTCGGCGTGTGCCGGCGTCACTGCGGGGGAAGAAATGACAGGGTGCGTCTGAGCAACGCACTCGGAAAGGCTTCCCAAAATGCTGCTGGAAATGGAGCTGGCTTGAGCTTTGGAGGTTTACTCCTACTACAGCGGGAGCTCGGAAGACGCACGGTGGATCGAAACGACAAAATCCGCGGATAATGGAGGACGGCGGATAATGGAAAGCCGCGGATAATGGAATCTGCAGTGGGAAACCCTGGAGGCGAGCAGAAATGCCTTCAGGTTGCGTCTGGAAAGGTGAGCTTTCCAGACACAGGTCGAGACCCCTGTTGAGTCAAACCAAATCCATGGGTCTTGAACCCACAGATAAGGAGGACCCACTCTACATTGCGGGAGCCACACACTGCCACCACCGCACCAGCCAACGCAGACGCTAAGAAGCCAAACAACATGCCCATAACCTTGGAGCCTCTTGGGAGGCTGACCCAGGAGGCATCGCAGCTAATAGGGCAACAAGGACGCTAGAGGGTGGGCAGAGGAAATGGGGGGGGGAGGGAGGGAACCCAGCCAGCCCTGAATGCATGACAGGGTTTAGACCTGCAGATTAATTACCTGCTGGGTCACAAAGTATTTCCTTTTATCTGGTCTCACTCTCCCAACAATCAGTTTAACGTAAGAACGTAAGAACATAAGAAGAGCCCTGCTGGATCAGGCCAAAGGCCCATCTAGTCCAGCTTCCTGTATCTCACAGCGGCCCACCAGGTGCCCCACGGAGGCAGGAGACAACAAGATGCTTGCATCCTGTGGCCACTCCCTTGCACCCAGTACTCTGAAGTAGCCCACCACCTACTAAGGCGTTTGCACAATCCATCACTGCCTATAGCCTACGATGGACCTTTCCTCCAGAAATCCATCCAATTTGGAGTTTGAGAGGATGTCCCCTGGTTCTGGTATTGTGTGAGAGGGAAAAGAGCATCCACTCTGTCCACCCCCCCCCCGCATAACTTTGCATGTCTCCATCATGCTAATAACCTGTTCCTTGCCAGCAACCTGTGGCCGGCTGGTGTTATCACCCTGTCTAGTCCGTATTTTTTCCCCAACTTCTACTTTCGCCGGCTTAGATCTTGTCACAGGCCAATGTTAAAACATTCTTTCCAGCTTTTTTTTTTTTTTTTTGAAAGCCTACCAGCTTTGACCTTTTAACAGGAAAATCCTTTGGTTTCTGCCACTTGCTTCAGATGCTAAGATTTCTCTAAATGTCAGCAGCTCGCAGTCCATGCGCAGCTATCTCCAAAAAAAAACACACAGCACACGTGGCCTCACAGGCAGGCCGCCGGCCTCTCCCGGAACGTTGACACGCAGAAAGGGCAGCCGGCAAAGCCAAGCTGGTGGAGGGGGAAAAAAAACACCAAGTCCACGACGCCCGATTCTCTCAGGCTCCACAGGTAGACTTGTAAGAAAATACTTCTTTGCCCAGCGGAACTCCTTGCCACAAGATGTGGCGATGGAGTCTTGGCCTCAATGCCTTTCAAAGGGAATTGGATAGATTGATGGAGGAAAAATCCATTGCAGGTTCCAAGCCGTGACAATATCCATGGGCAACCTCCTGGTTTTAGAAGTAGGCCGTCTCTGAAAATGCCAGGTGCAAGGGAGTGGCAACAGGATGCAGGCATCTTGTGGTCTCGTGTGCTCTCTGAGGCATCTGGTGGGCCACTGTGAGATGCAGGAAGCTGGACTAGATGGGCCTTTGCCCTGATCCGGCGGGGCTGACTTTAATCAAGGCGGTTTACATGGGCAGGCTTTTCTCAACGCCATCCGTCAAGAGCACTACAGAAATGCGTTTCAGGCCACAGAAGGCGGGCTGCCGCAGGGTCACCGAAACCACCATAACACTTCCCCGCTGCAAGGAGCGGGCGATGTTGACATGCAGCACCACGCTACAGTTTGGCTCTCTGAAAGTCTTGCCTCCCAACGCATAAAGGATTGGGGATTAGGGCAAGGAGGGAGGAAGCGTTGGGGAGCGATTCCAAGAGCTTGTGCCCCGGCAACGCAATCCGAGGGGAGCTCCGCGGAGTCGGGAGCTCCGCTCTCCTTCGGCTCTCCTGGGCGGTGATATCATTACCCAAATCCCCCCATTGACTCACGCCTCACTGATCAGCTTCTCTCGCAGGCTGCTCAAATACCAGGTCCCCAGGTAGCTGGGTAAATCACCGTAATTAGGGGCTGCTCGTTTTAAAAAAACGATAGAAACATTAAAAAACAACAACACCCCACACACAACACAAGACAAATTGGCCCACAGGATGCGGCGGGAGCTTAAGAGCTCAGCCGATTGTTCCTCTTTCCCCTTCTTAGCAACCGACAAGCCTGGCGCTCTCCGTGACATCACTGCGCATGGCCCCCCCCCAGCCGCCCGGTGGGACCGCTTGAGAATGCCGCTCTAATAAGGATGCGTCGCCGTCCATCAACCGGAGGAGAGAGGCTCCTCTGCGCAATAACCTCCGGTATCTCCCGCGATGTCCTTCTTGCCGATAATACTCTCCTTGTCAGGCAAGAGTGCCCAGCCAGTTCCTTATAATAATGGCTTCTTGCCAAGACCTTTGACCCCCATGCCGGCTGGCTTGATACACAAAGTGAATTTACGAGGGGAGGAGGTGATGGATGGCTGTAAAATGAGCAGCCGCCGCGACTTCTGAGCACCGTCACGAGGACTGCCAGCCGCTCTTGCTTGGCGCGTTAGCAACATTGGGACCCACAGGACCCACCAGTGGGGCGTGAGCCAATTTCAGGTGGGCCGCGAACAGTGATGTCATTCAGGGGGAACGGACCAGAACGGGCGTTCCGAATCCTAACGGGCTCCGTGGCTGGTTCCGGGTTCCCGACAAGTGCCAATCAAAAGTGAGTTCCTGTTCCTAACTCATTTGAATGACACCACTGGCCGCGAAGCACTGACAGCAGCCATCTTGAAAAGACGGGAAGAGGGGATGCTGGAAAAGAGGAAGGCCGTGTGGTCGTTTTGCTGGTGCCAAGGTTGCAAATAGGCTTTTTTCCCCTTTCTGATTCCCTTTGCTGTCGGAAAATGGTTGAACAATAACCCATCTTTATGGCTGCACTCTCAGGGAAGCAGCCGGCTCTGGCGTCACAATGACATTACCTCCAGCCATGACATCACTTCTGGTGGGTCCTGCTGTCATTCTGAAAAGCACACACGTGGCTCATGGCCTGATTGTCGGCGGGGCCTGAAGCTGACCAGGCGAATAGACGGAGCCCTACGGAAGGTGACAGTGAGCTGCCGCGCACGTTTACTCGCGAGTAGGTGACAGGACGGTGAGGCGCCTTCCGGGTTCCACAGCGGAGACCCCCTTCGGTGATCCACCAAGGCAGGTGGGTTGTATTGGGGAAGTGCTCAGGAGAGACCTGTTGCCACCTTGAAATCAATTCCCTGGTTTGCCACATCATCGCTGCAAGAGACGAGGTGGGGGTGAGAGCACCTAAGGGGTGCGGGGGGGGCTGGAACGACGTCTTACTCACCAAGGATGACAGGGCAACTGCTGCTGGGTGTGCAGAAGACGAGCAAGAGATGATTAATCTGCTTGGCTGTTTTCGATATTTTTAGCATTTTTTTTTCCGAGAGTGAAGTGGAAGTGGGCAGATGCACCGTCTTCTTGGGGGGAGGGGGGCGCAAATGGGGCTTAGAAAACCCACTGACACTTTCAGTCTAGAAAAAAGTGCCTGTGGGGGGAACATGATTGAGATGTACAAAATTCTGCATGGTATGGAGAGAGTGGAGAGAGGGAGGTTCTTTTCCCTCTCTCAAAACACCAGAACCAGGGGGCATCCGCTAAAACTGTTGGGAGAATTAAAACAAATAAAAGGAAATACTTTTTTACCCAGCAGGTAGTTAATCTGTGGAACTCCTTGCCACAGGAGGTGGTGATGGCATCTGGCCTAGGTGCCTCTCAAAGGGCGATTGGACAGATTTCTGGAGGAAAAGTCCATCGTGGGCTACAGGCCATGATGGGTGGCGCAACCTCCTTACACTAGAAGTAGGCTACTTCAGAGTACCAGGTGCAGGGGAGTGGCAACAGGATGCAAGCATCTTGTTGTCTCATGCCTCCCTGAGGCATCTGGTGGGCCACTGTGAGATGCAGGAAGCTGGACCAGATGGGCCTTTGGCCTGATCCAGCGGAACTCTTATGTTCTTAAACCAGGGCTAAGCTGAATGGTAGGCAGAGAGGAACCACAGTGAGACCCTAAGTTGTCCCACCTTCAGACGGGCAGCACTTCAGCTGCTGGGACAGGACGTCTCAGGGCTGGAGGACATCGTAAGAGCCGCAAAATGGCAGGAGCCTCTCCGAGACCTGTTGTTTTAAGCACGGCTGATTCAGGCCCGTCACTCAGCCGTCAGTCTCTGGGCTTCCCGCGCTCGTCTGTGAACTTCAGCGGTTGCCTCCTCCGAGTGCCGAAATTAGCCACGGGTTTCTTCCCAAAGCTGCCGGGCGCTTTATCCAGGGAAAGGCAGCCGCCGCTGAAGCGCGAAGGGATTTAAAGACTCGCCCGCCTGACTCTCAGCTTCCCCTGGTATTAGCGCAATAATGAATTTTTTTTTTTCATTTCTCTCTGGCGTCGAGAGACAAAATATCACGGAAGGCTGTCGGATGAATTGAGCAGCGGTCCACGGGAGTCGGGTGGGGTGTGGATCAGCCAAGCGCCAAGATTCAAATGAGTCTCCGAGAGGGGAAGGAAGAGGAGGCCGCCTTCTCTGAGACCGCAGGATCATGTCCCCTCCAGCAAACAAGCACATGGGCTCCTCTAGCTCCGGCCTTCCTGGGAAGATCAGGGCCTTTGTCCGGAGAAGCCTGACTCTGGCTTCCAGAGTGTTTATTTCCACCCGGTCTCCTTGCCTGCCAGCTTCCCAAGTCATCTTCCTTACCTCTTTGACCCCGTCCTCTCCCGGACCTTCCACCAGGCTGACATCTTGGCCTAGACTCTGTTGCAGTTTCACACCACACACTCCAGAACTGGTTGAAACTGGCATTCCGTCTCTCCGTCTCCAGATCAGATAGAGCACCTGCGTGTCCTTGAGGTGGTCAGCTTCCCAGCTTGTTAGTGCAACCTGCTACACAGTAGCTGAACTCCCTTTAGATAGTGTAACATAAGCAGGCAATGTTTCTCACGGGAAGCGCTGGCTAGCAAACATCCACTTTCTCATGAGATCATGATGTTCAAAGGGGCACCCCATTGGTTAACATGGGGCACAAGGGTCTCCAGGTATCCACCTACCAGATATGCTCTGGCTACACCCCTTTGTTCCTATATAACTTATGTTTTTACTGTGTGCGCACTGAGACTGAGACTGAAACTGTAACTGAGAATGTAACAACATGCGTTGAAAAGCCGCTTGTACGCGGCAAGCCTTCGCCGGCTTTCGCTGACCGGCAAATAGAACTTCTCACTTCCTGACTATCGCTACTGTAACCAATAAAAGACTTTGTTATTGAAATGTAGCGATCGCTTCGTTCCTCCGCTCCGATCGCGCTCGGCAAGCGCTGAATGGGTCCACAAGCCCCCAACTCTGCTATAAACACTCCAAATACACAACAGGTTATGGAAGATTCAGCCGTAACCCTGCAGGGGTTTGCCGCGGACCCAATCCACGGAGCAGAGACTGAGTGGTGAATGCGGCTGCATCCCTACACTCGCGGACATCCTGACAGATGTCTGATGAGGAAGGAGCTACCGGTGGAGTCAAGGAGGAAACAGAGGAAATCAAGGTAGAAGACCTCGGTGACGAGGCGGGGGAAGAGGACGTTGGCGACCCAGGAGAACCCGAGCAATCCGGGGAAAGCGAGGAGAGCGAATCGGACGATCTCGGACCTCTCCTTCCCCTTCCGGGGGCTCCCGACGGCCAAGCACCTGTCCCGCCACCGCCGCTCGTTCCAGGACAAGGTCCTTTCATCCCTCTGCCACCACCTCAAGTTCCACCGTTGCAGCCCGCTGGGCCCGGAATCGGGATGGCGCAGCAACCTCCCGCCGCCCCGCCGGCGCCTTTCAACATTCCCATTCCACTTCTCAACGACAGCAACTATGTGCAATGGGCACACAAGATGCAGTTGCTGCTGGAAAGGGAAGACCTTTGGCGGCACACTCAAGCGCTTCCCACGAACGCTGCAGAAGAAGCAGCTGACAGGAAGGCGAAGGCGACCATCGGTCTTGCAATCTCAGAGGATCTCTTAGTCTATTGTCGCGACCTCGGACATGCTATGGACTATTGGACCACATTGAAGGAGTTGTTTGCACGTGCATCCCTGACTTCCAGCATGGTTCTGACACGCAAGCTGTGGCGATCGCGTCTTGAACCGGGGGGGGACTTACGGGTCCACCTAAGAGCAATGCAGCAAAACCTCAAAGATCTTGAGGCAATCGGGGAACGTGTTGAGGAAAGGCTCAAAGTTTTCGCGATCCTCAATTCCCTGGATGAGACGTGGGACATGTTTACCCTGATTTTGGAATCCATCCCTGCAGCACAACTGACTGTCACCCTTGTCGTCGCACGGCTTCTCGAGGAAGCGGACAAAAGGGCAGACAACCAGAGGGAGCGAGAATTCCGAAAGGGGAAAAACAATATTTCTGGGAAAAAGCAGCAGCAGCCCAAGAATGAGTCCCAGGCGCAAGTGTGCGCCAGTGTGAGACAGTGCTATGTGTGCGGATCAACCCAACATCTCGCATACCAGTGCGCCAAGAAAAAAGGAGGCTCTAAAAAGAAGAAAAAACCCCAAGGTGAGCAGGGCACGGGACAAGGGCAGTTTCCAAAGTCCCATGCACAACATCCCAAAGCGAGTATCGCTTTCGTGGGCTCAACGGAAGGTAGGCGCACGCGAGGATCCTGGTTGTTAGACTCGGGAGCAAGCCACCATATCGTAACATCCGCTGACTTACTCACGAGCAAGTGCAAGACAGATCGTGAAACTGTCGCACTCGCAAATGGAACAACAGCGCCAGTGATTTGCGCTGGAGAGGTTTTTCTGCCACAACTGCAGACTACCTTGAAGAATGTGCTGTGTGTGCCAACAATGTCGAGGAATCTGCTCAGCCTTGGCACCCTTCAAGAAGATGGATTTAAAGTGACTTTCCAAGACGACGTCTGCACACTTGAGAGGGGGAATCTTTGTGTGGCTATCCCCCGAGTGTATCGGCTGTTCGTGCTTGGAGCGAAAACAACAGGGAATCAACAGGCAACTGTGTGCTTCAATCAACCAAGGCACCGATCCTGTGGGCACGTGTGGCACCTTCGATTAGGACATTTAAATCATGACTACGTGAGGAAGACAGCTGAACTTGTGCACGGAATGGACTTAAAAGACTGCGATGCGTTCGTGGACTGTGATGTGTGCAAACTTACTAAATCGCATCGCGCATCCATCCCGAAGTTCAGCAACCGCCAGACTCAAACCCCCTTACAGCTGGTGCATATGGACTTAATCGGCCCTGTGAAGAAGACAGCAGGGGGGGCGCAATACGTTCTTACGCTCGTGGACGATGCTACGAGGTATAGTTTTGCATTTTTATTGCGCCAGAAATCTGAGGCTTTTAATAAAATCCGCAATTGGGTCAGGTGGGCAGAAAGGCGGCTTGGGCATCACCTGGTGGCGATCCAAACCGACCGGGGAGGTGAATTTCTGAGTAGGGAGATGTCTCAATGGTTGGAAAGGCAGGGCATCACCCACAGACTCACCGCCCCCCGCACCCCAGAGCATAACGGGGTGGCGGAGAGGAAAAACGGTGAGCTCCAGGGCATGGTCAGAGCGCTGATGGAGCAGTCAAAACTACCCAAAGGGTTGTGGGGAGAGGCGATGAAATATTCTGTATTTATTTCAAATCGAGTTTACCACCGTTCGATTGACGGGGTCCCCTACACCAAGCTATTCGGCAAACCTCCCAATCTTGCATTTCTAAAGACGTTTGGATCATACGCCTTTGTACATGCAGATCGGGAAACACGCAGAAAAGATGACCCGCGTGCCAGGCGGCTACAGTTTATTGGGTTTGAACCGAATTGCAAAGCGCTCAAATTCCTCAATCCTGACCACAAAACTGTCACAATATCCAACTCTTACGATTTCTCTGAGCAAGGTTTACTGCCAGATCATGCTGACAGAACAGTCAGCATCCCCACACAAGCTGCAGAAAATGGGGGGGAGGCAAGATTAGAAAGCACTCCCGATCAGCCTGCATCAACTCCTCAGAGAACTCTACAAAGACAGGAGCCATCTCCTGCCACACCAGTACGCCCTGACAGGCTGCTGGAGGAGGGGGGGGCCACTCCAGGGTTGGACACAAGCACGTCTTCAGAGGAAGCTACACCGGAACAAGCTGTTCCGACCAGACGCATCCTTCCTCCAAGGGCTTTGCGTGGGGTCCCACCCCAAAGATTAACCTACCAGGTAGAGGTAGGAAAGGTACCTCAGACATACCAAGATGTCATGGAGCTACCGCAAGCCCAGAAGGAAGAATGGCTACAAGCTATTCGGACTGAATTAAAGGCAATGCACGACTTAAAGGTCTTTGAGCCAGCAACGTTACCAGCTGGAAAACACGCAATTGATTCCAGATGGGTGTTTGTTCTCAAGGATCGGGAAGGTGCTGAGCCGTTAAAGAAAGCCCGTTTAGTGATCCGTGGCTGTAAACAAATCCCAGGTGTAGATTTCGAGGAAATCTATTCACCAATACTTGCAGCCACCACGCTACGCGCAGCGCTTGCCGTAGCAGCCAGCAGGGGCTATCAGGTTCACCATTTTGATGTTGGGACAGCTTACTTGCACGCAGACCTGCAGGAAGAGGTATATATTACAATACCTCCAGGTGTGCAAAGCGATTACTCACATTTTCGCCTCAGGAAAGCTGTTTATGGACAAAGCGGGAGGAGCTGGCACTTATGCCTTAAAGAGCAGCTGCAAAAATTGGGGTTCACCCCCTCCACAGCTGATCCATGCCTTTTCAGAAAGGGAAAAGGAGAGAAATTATGTGTTCTGTTATGTTTTGTTGATGATTTGCTGGTCCTCGCAAAGACAACACAACAGATCAATCAGATCACACTACAACTGCAAAAGACATTCGCACTTAAATGTCTTGGTCCTGTCAGTCAATACCTAGGGGTAGAGATCGAACGCACCGCTGACAGTGCTGGTTTTCTCCTCAGTCAGGAGAAAAAGATCCACGATCTACTCCAGATATGGGGCATGCAAGACTGCAAGGTTGTATCAACTCCAATAGTGATGGGGAGAGGGGAAAAAGCAGAAGAGTCTGCACCATTTCCAAACCAGAACATGTTCCTTTCACTGTTGGGTTCACTCACACATCTAGCGTGCTGGACGCGCCCAGACATTAGCGTTGCAGTCAATCACCTGAGCAGAAAAGCTGCAAATCCCACACAGGCAGATTGGATAGCCTTGAAACGCATCCTCAGGTACTTGAAAGGCACAAGTAACCACAAGTACCACATCACCCCAAAAGGAGCACTGCAATTGGAAGTTTTTGCAGACAGTGACTTTGGGGGGGATGACACAAGGAGATCTACCACAGGCTATGCCATACGCCTTGGGGATTGCGTGATAGATTGGGGGTCACACAAGCAAAAGACTATCGCGTGTTCTACTCTAGAGAGTGAGTACACAGCCCTGAGTCATGTGACCAACTACCTACACCTGCTCAGGCAATTGATGTCGGATTTGGATGCTCCACAAACAAATCCAATCCAGATCTGGATGGACAACCAGTCCGCAATCCAGATTGCTGGGTCAGAACGAATCCAGATGCACTCTAAGCATGTTGACATAAAGCATAAACATGTCAAAGAAGCAGTCCAAAACGGGGACATTGACGTGCTTTACTGTCCATCGCAGGAGAACATCGCGGATGTCCTGACCAAAGCACTTCCTGCGCCACAATTCAAACAAGCAGTGCAAATGTTAGGTTTGGCGCCAAAAGATGACTTCCGAGACGCAATGGGGGGGTGTTGCAGTTTCACACCACACACTCCAGAACTGGTTGAAACTGGCATTCCGTCTCTCCGTCTCCAGATCAGATAGAGCACCTGCGTGTCCTTGAGGTGGTCAGCTTCCCAGCTTGTTAGTGCAACCTGCTACACAGTAGCTGAACTCCCTTTAGATAGTGTAACATAAGCAGGCAATGTTTCTCACGGGAAGCGCTGGCTAGCAAACATCCACTTTCTCATGAGATCATGATGTTCAAAGGGGCACCCCATTGGTTAACATGGGGCACAAGGGTCTTCAGGTACCCACCTACCAGATATGCTCTGGCTACACCCCTTTGTTCCTATATAACTTATGTTTTTACTGTGTGCGCACTGAGACTGAGACTGAAACTGTAACTGAGAATGTAACAACATGCGTTGAAAAGCCGCTTGTACGCGGCAAGCCTTCGCCGGCTTTCGCTGACCGGCAAATAGAACTTCTCACTTCCTGACTATCGCTACTGTAACCAATAAAAGACTTTGTTATTGAAATGTAGCGATCGCTTCGTTCCTCCGCTCCGATCGCGCTCGGCAAGCGCTGAATGGGTCCACAAGCCCCCAACTCTGCTATAAACACTCCAAATACACAACAGACTCTTCACTTGAGAGCCGGGCTTGGAAGTGCAATAGGCACCCGAGGGGTGACACGATTGAGGGCGCAATCCTAACCTGGAGTGAGGCCGGCACGGTTAGGCCAGCAAAGTTTGGCCGGCACAAGGGACACCGTAAAGTGTGTTTGGACCACTCTCGGTGTCAGAGAGGCCAGCACACAGACATGCGCCATCCTCCCTGACTCCGAGAGTGGTCCAGACGCCACTCCCTTGTATCTGGCATTCTGAGGTAAGTTTCTGAGGTAAAATTCTGAGGTAAATGTGAGGTAAATAAAGCAAAGTCTGGCCAGCACAAGGGACACCGTAAAGTATGTTTGGACCACTCTCGGAGTCGGAGAGGCCAGCACACAGATGTGCGCCATCCTCCCTGACTCCGAGAGTGGGCCAAATGCCACTCCCTTGTATCTGGCATTCTGAGGTAAAATTCTGAGGTAAATAAAGCAAAGTCTGGCCAGCACAAGGGACACCGTAAAGTATGTTTGGACCATTCTCGGAGTCAGACAGGCCAACACACAGATGTGCGCCATCCTCCCTGACTCCGAGAGTGGGCCAAATGCCACTCCCTTGTATCTGGCATTCTGAGGTAAAATTCTGAGGTAAATAAAGCAAAGTCTGGCCAACACAAGGGACACCGTAAAGTGTGTTTGGACCACTCTCGGAGTCAGGGAGGAAGGCGCAATCTCCCTCCGATAAGTCAGGGAAATCAGTCAGTCAGTCCATCAATCAACTGCATGCTAGTTGTGAGCATGTCCTATCAAGGGTGCTACAGATGCTCACTGATAGATCCACCCAGGGCTCTGATGCAGGCTTTGGGCGGCTGATGTAGCTTTGAGCGCCTCTTGCTTTGCGTTAGACGAGCGCCTCCTGGGTGACAGGGCCGACTCTCCAGCTCAGCTCCTTCGGCTGGAGGTGCTCTGGGGAGAAGATTTATGCAGACACCATCTCTGCAATTACCCAGAGCGCAGCAAAGACGCCCAAGATCTCATGCAAGCTGATGCCTTTTTGCCAGAAGGCCTGCGCGCGGCACAGACCCAGGAACAGCTGTCACAGTCCGGTCTCATCTGAGCTCCAATCCTGCCTCGGCTTCACGAAATACAGTCTCGGAGAGAGCATCTCCGCCTTTCCCTTCCTGCCGCTGCTGTGATTATATTCTCCCCTCCAGATGTCAAGGGGGCAACAGGCAGAGCCCCAGCCGAAAAGGGAAGAGGGCAGGATTGGGGGGGGGCTGCTGCCGCAGAGCGATAGGGCCATGTTTTTAATGTCCGCGCCCTTCGACAACACATCGCTAATATGCAACGACCTCGTGGCAGCCTAATCGCTCCAACTGAGTCAGGGAGGACGGCGCATGTCTGTGTGCTGGCTTCTCTGACTCCGAGGGCGCAATCCTGGCCTGGAGTTAGGCCACAAGTAGGCCAGCAACGTTTGGCCCGCACCAGGGCCACCGTAAAGCACGTTTGGACCACTCTCGGAGCCAGGGAGGACGGCGCACGTCTGAGTGTTGGCCTCTCTGACTCCGAGTGGTCCAAACGTACTTTACGGTGTCCCTTGTGCCGGCCAAACTAACTGTGCCGGCCTAACTCCAGGCTAGGATTGCGCTCTCAACCGGGAGATACAACCACACATCTCCAAACCGGCTCCTAGAAGTGGCAACTCCACATCACTTCCTCGGGGGACATTATAAAATCATTGCTCACTGTCTCCTTTCCCCACATTTGCGTCACCGTGTCTGGTCTCCCACGACCCGTCACTTTAAGCCACGAACCACCCTGCGTGCTAGCAAGGAGGCGCAGAGACGGAGGCTGGAAATGGGCAATAAATAGAAGATGAAACTCTGAACGGTCCTCCTTAGCAAAGAGCTGATGTGGCCCATTCCGGCCCTTGCCTTCGACAACCTGTGCCCTGTTATGTCTCGTCCTGCCTGTGATGGGCTACAGTGAGGAGATAAACATTCTGGTTCCTGCCTCTTCTCGCCACCCACCTTAGCTTTTGGCGATCAAGTGTCACATGACCCGCCAAACACAAACACATGCCTTGTGATTTTCCAGTTCAATTAGCACGGGCTGGAGCGGAGCAGTAATTTTATACTATCGCTATCAGCTCCAGGAAAATATTTTTCATTATGCGACGCACACACACAATTATATGGAAAATAAAAGCTAATAAAACCACCGCTGGGCGCTCCGCAGTGCTCATCTAGTGATTTTATTGCCAGTCACAGCCAGCCCTTAACTCTAAAGTCCTCGGTGCTTAATAAAACCCCCCAGCCCTCTGTGTTCCTTCTAGAAGTGCAAAACTCCACGTCAATCCATTTGCCCAGGGTAGCTGAAACCATTTTCTACCAACGATGCGTTAGAGCAACACTGGTAGAAATGCAATCTCCAGCACATCATTGGTAGATTAAACATTAATGGTTGATAACGCAGACAGCAACAGAACTCAAGATACCATTTTGAGACTCTTCTCTTGTAAGGTCTCAGGACTTCCTTGGAGGTCTTCTCTTCTGACCTCCAAAGGAGTCACAGAGAACTTGCCACTTAAGCAGCTTTCTGATTGTATATACCTGGACTGACATTGCAGGTATGACATATTATACTGTATACAGCCCAGTGGAAACAAGAGTCATACCACACCATACTTAACGAGAGGAACTGAGTGAAGCAAGGTTTCCCTTAGCAGAAGCCATACTGATTCTCCTTCAGCAAAGCTTATCCTTCAGTATTTTAAACCATTCCAACCTTAATAGCACTTTCCACCCATTTATGCAGGACAGAAGCTAGCCGGACAAGCTTGCTACTCGGATCTGCGCCACAATATAGCAGGCACAGAGCCACATGGCCTGAATGCTATTAGGCCACATCCAGGACCCACCCCCCTCCCCGGGCCGGCCCACTCGCTGGAATGCCTTCCCCGCCCCATTCCTCCACCCCACCCACTTTCTCCCCAGCCAGATTAGCCCCTGTGACAGCCAAACTCAGCTGTTTGATAAAGGAAAGCCCACTGCTTTTACACTGCGCTTTCATGTGTTCAAGTCATGGCATTGTACACAAGGTTGTCACCATCCTTCCAACAACCTTGTGTCTTCGTATCTGCAGCCTTCAGGTTGCAGACGAGAGCAAGATGGCGCACCTTCCTTCCCAAGGGCAACACAGTGAGTTTATGGCGGGGGTGATACAGTCCGGGGAGTTGGCGGTTCACAGCATGGTTTTCTTACCCACGATGCCCTCTGTCTCAACACATGTTGCTGCTCCATCACCAAGCTTCCGAAGCCACAACCAGTCTCAAAATGTTACTTCTTTCCCACGGAAAGTTTCGGTTCAACCAGCCAACCTGCTAGTCGGAAATCTTCCACCGTTTTCCCCTTCTCTGCCTCCCCTCCCCGAGCTGGGTAAACAAAGATGTTAAGCGGCAATACGCAGAGACAGAAAACGTACCGCAAACGAAGGGAAGGTTGTTCTCAGCCCAGTGTTTTATGCACTCGCTTTTAACGTTGCTTTCTCAAGCCTCAAAGGCAACAAAAAAACAGATTTCAGCGGTTGTCAATGCCCCTTCTGTGTGTTCCGTGGAGATCAGGGCCTCATACTATTCACACATCCACAGGTGCTCCTTCGGGCAATAATGGGGATAATTGCAATAAGAGCAGCTCGCATTTCTCGATGTAATCTGGGGAAAGCAACCCTCTTCTCCCCCATTAGCTGCTTGCCACAATACCTCCCAGAAGGCACAGGAAACATTCGTATTTGCAAAATAAAAGGAGAGAGGGAGGCAGAGCAAGACCAAACAGCTGAGAACATGCAAAACCAGGTCCATTCGGATCCCCAGATATTCCCATCTTTGCGCACGCAGTGGCTGCAAGATTGGGATACGTATCCATGAAGGCTGGTGTCCAGTGATGTCATGCAGGGGGAACGCGGGGGAACTCAGTTCCACTAGTTAAAATTAGGGCTGACTCCGCCCACTTCACTCTCCCTCCTCCCCCCTCCCAATTCCTCTGCAAAGAGCTTTTCTTCTTGGTTGGCCGGCACTCAGATGGTTAAAGGGAGCAACTCTGGATTCCTAGGGGGGCGAAGGCAGTGATGTCATTCAGGGGGAACGGACCAGAATGGGCGTTCCGGATCCTAATGGGCTCCGTGGATGGTTCCGGGTTCCCGACAAGTGCCAATCAAAAGTGAGTTCCTGTTCCTAAATCATTTGAATGACACCACTGCTGGTGTCCCGTGGGCACACGTGTGTCAGAGTTGCCATGGCTGCGTGTTGACGGTCTCATCCGCCAGAAGAATTACCCAGCGGGTCATTAATCTGTGGAACTCCTTGCCACAGGAGGTGGTGATGGTTTCTGGCCGAGGTGCCTTGAAAAAGGGATTGGGCTGATTTCTGCAGGAGAAGTCCATCGTGGGCTACAGGCAATGCTGGGTAGTACAAACTCTTTGCTTTAGAAGTAGGCTACATCAGAATGCCAGGTGCAAGGGAGTGGCCACAGGATGCAGGCATCTCGTTAAGGCACCTGGTAGTCCACTGTGAGATGCAGGAAGCTGGACTAGGTGGGCATTTGGCCTGATCCAGCAGGGCTGTTCTTATGTTCTTAAGGAATGGAGGCCCTAATCTTTTGTCCCAAATGCTCCTGGCTCCAAACCCAGACAAGATCCCTTTCAAGGCACAAAATGGCCATTGTCTCCCATCACACAGTTGTCCAAAAACGACACCTGCCACTCAGGCTCTCATTAGCCACCAGAGAGGGTTTTATGCAGCTTTAGCTGCATCGGCTCCAAAATCTTTGCTTCCTCCTTGTTATGCTGGAGGCTGGGGTTGGTTCTGAGTGGGAGGGCACAGAAGCCGATCGGTCAAAAGCCCCTTAGACCTGGTATTTCAGCATCACGGTCAGAACGGCCTTGCACCCGGCCCCCCAATGAAGAAACCAGACTGCAGCTTGGGTTTAACTTGGGGCACTTTATGAACAAGTGACGCATTTTTAAACACACACACACACACACGCACGCACACGCGCACACACACACACACACACACACACACACACACCAAAACAGCCATCCATGGCCAATTTGGATGACAGCAAAGATTTCCTTCCAGGCCCTCATAATGAGCGACCAGCTAATCTCAGAGCACAATCCTAACCTGGAGTGAGGCCGGCACAGTTAGGCCAGCAAAGTTTGGCCAGCACAAGGGCCACCGTAAAGCGCATTTGGACTACTCTCAGAGTCGGGGAGGAAGGCACACATCTCTGCGCTGGCCTCTCTGACTTCGAGAGTGGTCCAAACATACTTTATGGTGTCCCTTGTGCTGGCCAGACTTTGCTTTATTTACCTCATATTTACCTCAGAAATTTACCTCAGAATGCCAGATACAAGGGAGTGGCATTTGGACCACTCTCGGAGTCAGGGGGGATGGCGCACATCTGTGTTCCAGCCTCCTTGACTCTGAGAGTGGCCCAAACATACTTGACGGTGTCCCTTGTGCCGGCCAAACTTTGCTGGCCTAACTGTGCCAGCTTAGCTTTGGGTTAGGGTTGTCAGTTTGTACTTAAGAACGTTGTCTATTTGTGTTCAACAATTGTCTGCAGTCCAGGTCGTTCCATTGCACACACCTTACATACATCTTACTATTGTTTGGTTGGGTTTTTTTGGGCATGGACATCGTATCGCATGCACACAACACATGGTGTTCCACGCTCTCCTCCACACCAGCAGGGTTAATAAACCAATTTAGTGACGGACCAACCCTGATATCATTATACCATTGTCTGTTCATTGAGGACTCGCCGATGAGCGTGTTGTCAACAGTCTCGGCTCACTTTTATCTCCCCTCTTCCCAGCTGTCTGTAAAATCTTATTTCGATAACCTCTTTTTTTGTAAGGGCTCCATTTTCCGACTCCACCAACTAATCTCACTGTTGGCCACAATCACATTTGATTCTTATAAATTGGCCATCGGGAATACCTTCCTAGACATGCTTCGGACGTGAGGCTTCGCATCGGAGGAATTTGCCGGAACCGAACGAACGATGATCCTCCATCGTTCTTGAACCTGATTATTCGCAGAATTCAAACTGTGACATTCGTTCCCCATTCCAGATGTTATAATCTGGGCCTGTTAACCCCTCGACTCTAGTAGATCTTTCAAGTTTTCCCTCCCAGATTAGAAATGTATGATCTGCATATCTGTACTGGGGGTGCCTTTTTAAAGACAGGGGGACATCAGTGGTTTTGCTGCAACAGGGTAAAAAAGAGATATTTGTTCAATCTTCCCCATTCTTTTTCATAGGCATCCCAGTGTCTGTGGTGTCCGCGGAGAACTGAAACCGTGGATAACAAATCGGTGGATGCTGGGCACGCCCGTTATTTCAAAAGTGGTTCTAAGTTGGAATCACAATGGGCTACAGAAGGGATAGGAATCCACACCAAGAAAATAGAGGACTGTATTCTGCAAAGATCTCCAACCTAATGACTAGATCCCTGCTGCCTATTCCATTCTATTCCCAGATCTTCCCCACAAAAGAGTGTTGATTTTTCACGCGGATTTTGTTTCCGCCCTCCCTCGAATGAAACAAGGAACACACAGCAGCAATGGCTAAGTAGTAACTTACTGCCCAATACACCATATTTGTCAGAGCAGAGCTAGGCGCAACTCTTATATGGGAGAGAGGAACCAGGAATCCCTGTTCCGGGGCAGAGTTAAGGGGAAATCAAGCCACGAATCAGAACCAGAGGACAAACTGTGAGCTATGGAAGTCCCTCACTGGCCTCCCTCACTTGATTCCCCTTAACTCTGCCCCTGTTGGAACAGGAACCCTTGGTGGCCATTCAGGAGAACCAACAGGGCTTGGAACAGCCGCAATTCAAGAACGGTTCCAACCAGTGATGTCATTCAGGGGGAACGGACCAGAACGGGCGTCCCGGATCCTAACGGGCTCCGTGGCTGGTTCCGGGTTCCCGACAAGTGCCAATCAAAAGTGAGTTCCTGTTCCTAAATCATTTGAATGACACCACTGGTTCCAACCCTGGTTGCCGTTCGACTTAGAGGCTCTTTTCCAAATGGCGCATGGGGGGGGAAGGGAGGACACGACTCGAGCGCATCTTTGGACGCCGCTCTGCGCATTCTGACTTTTAGATGGCTGATTACTGAAGCCTTAATGCTTCATTAATGTCAGCTCTTGCCTGGAAATAGAATACGCATGCCCATGGATGAACTCTCCGCTCCGACACGAGCTTGGTTTTGATGTGACCTTTAATCTTCCAAGAGAGTGAGGAGAAGATCTGTGGCAAGGGCTGGCCGGGAGGCAGCGCCCGTCACGACGGTGTCTTTCTTCGTGGAAGCCGCACATGAATTATTTGCAAGCCGTTTTTGCACGGACTTTCAGATCCTGTGCCCACAGAGACACTTCCCCCGATAACAACCGACTTCGGGAAAATAAAATGAAATAACCCACAAATCCTGCCTGTTAAACAATTTTGTTTGTTTGCCTTGCATGCACTGGCTGCAGTTGCCAGGCTGATGTTGCTATGTTGTGATGCCAGAACAAGCCTCGGTCAGGTCTATGGGAGGGAGCGGGGAGCATCCTTGGAGAGGGCAAATGAAAACCCAGCCGCTGATTCCGACATCGTTCAAAGTGAGCGCAGGGCATGCGCTCTGCTGTCAGCTGCTCCAACCACAGGCCAGGACTCCTGTGGCTTCCGGCGACCTACACGTTAAGGGGTCGACAGAAACTACAGGACATCGTGGAGCTGGAAAAGGTGCAGAAGAGAGCGACAAAAATGATTACGGGGCTGGGGCACCTCCCTTGTGAGGAAAGGCTGCAGCATTTGGGGCTCTTCAGTCTAGAAAAAAGGCGCCTGTAGGAGGACATGACTGAGACGTACAAAATTATGCATGGGATGGATAGAGTGGATAGAGGGATGTTCTTTTCCCTCTCCCACAACACCAGAACCAGGGGACAGCCCCTGAAATTGAGTGTTGGGAGAGTGCGAATGGATAAAAGGAAATACTTTTTTCACCCAGCAGGTAATGAATCTGTGAAACTCCTTGCCACAGGAGATGGTGATGGCATCTGGCCTAGGTGCCTTTCGAAGGGGATTGGACAGATTTCTGGAGGAACAGCCCATCATGGGCTATAGGCCACGATGAGTGGTGCAACCTCCTTAACACTAGAAGCAGGCTACTTCAGAATGCCAGGTGCAAGGGAGTGGCAATGGGATGCAGGCATCTTGTGGTCTTGCATGCTCTCTGAGGACACTACGAGATGCAGGAAGCTGGACTAGGTGGGTGCTTGGCCTGATCCAGCGGGGCTTTTCTTATGCACAGGGCGGAGCGATACAGAGATATTTAGTTCCCGTTATCCGCAGATTAGCTGATCCGCGGGCAGCAGGATTGCGACTTACTCTGTGCCATCCACGGGGCGTACCCAGCTATCCGCTGTCTCTGAAATGAACCACTGATTCTACAGGACTCATGGGGTGGGGGCAGTGATGTCATGCAGGGGGTACGCGGGGGTACGCGAGTACCGGTTTCTAGGATTACAGCTGGCCCCGCCCATTCGCCCGCCCACTCGTCGACTCCGCCCTCTGCAACGTTTGAATTTCCTGCACGTTTGAGTTGCCTGCATGTTCTCAGAGCCAGGCAGGCAGGCAGGCAGCGAGCGGAGCCTTTCCTTTCCTTGCCACTGAAAAATGAATTGCTCTGGGGTTTTAACATGATGCCAGGCCTCCTTCACATGTTCTGGGGGTGCTGTGGAATACTGTTGCCACTGTTGGGTCAGTTTAAAATCATCTGAGGCCTCAAAAAGGGCTTTTTTCATGTCCCTTCCTGCCACGACCTCACTTCCGGCTTATGACATCACTTCCGGTGGGCGGGTCCCGACACGTGCCAATCAAAAGTGAGTACCTGCTCTTAAATCATTTAGATGACACCACTGGGTGGGGGGAACATGGGGCCATTTTTAAGGGCTCCACTGCTGGTCGCGTGGCAGCGAGAAAGACCTCTGTGCAGACCCCCCCCCGGGCCTGTTGCTCAAGGCGGGATGTGTTTCAGGGAATCTGTGGGTGCGGGGAAGAGAGCAGGCGCGTGTGGCTGTGTCGGCGCGTTGTATTTTTATTCCCACGCGGAGGTGCCTTCCCAATCACCAGCCACACGCCGCACGAACTGCTATTTCCACTCTGACAGGGTGCTGCAGATCAGCTCTCCACCTCCCCCTCGGCTTCAGCTGTGCATCAGAGGGAAGAAGGAAACATCAGCATCAGGTCAGGAGTCCCTCCTTGCAAAGCAGGCAGGGCGGAGGGGCGCTGTCGTTTCTGACCAGCCCTCCCCCCTTTCTCCAGCTGGAATATTTAGTCTCTCGCTGCGAGGAGCCCCAGGGCGCCCCCAGCACAGCCAATACCTGCCCGGCTGCCGGCTCAAGGACGATCGATGCTGCGCTCTGATCGAACACAATGATTGCCGGATGCAAAACCGCCACCGTTTGCAATTAAAAGCCTCTAACGGCCAGCTCCGTGGAGCAAAAGGGGGGGAGCGCACATTGCTTCCCCCCCCCCACGCAGCACCCAAGATATGCCTCTGTGCTAACCTGCCTCTCCCCTTCCCCAACTTGAGCATCCACAGATTTTTACCTCCGCGGAAGGTTCTGGAAGCGAACCGCCGCGGATAAGGGGGTCCTTATCCGCGGATAAGGATAACTGTACAGGGGGGTGCGTCTGGGAGGGACGGAGGCAGGTGTCTGGCAAAGTCACCCGCGGAGGCCCCTCGTTTGTATCCCCCGCAACCGAGGATCAAGCTGAAAACCAAATGAGCCACCTCGAAAGGTTAATCTCCCATGTAAGCCGATCCCCAGCGCCACGGATAGGTTAAGACATTCTCCTGCCCGGAGCGAAGGTGCCGGATAATCTGAAGAGCCGTCTCCCAGCATCCTCTGCAGCACCGCAAGATGCCCTGGGGCACAATTCTCACATTATGCACATTGCGCAATGCTTCAGCGGCAACCCCGTCTCCCCCTCTCCAAAAATGACATCATCCCTCCCCCCCAAGGACCAGAGAGTTCTGCTTGTGATGTTTGGCCGACCCATGGCTACAGCCTGATGCGCGCAATGGCATTAGGGCATGTGCATTCTGGACTATTCTGGGCTGGTCAAATGTGTCATTCCAGTCATTGTTGCCCTGGACATTCGTGTGTGGGCTTGTGATGTGAATTCGACTATAACCCGGCAATAAACTGGGCAATGTAAGAACATAAGAAGAGCCCGGCTGGATCAAACCGTGTGCTACATATCCTACGCCTTTTATCCCAGCCCTAACCCATTTAAAAAATGAAACAGTATATCTAATATAAATAAACAGTGCATATATTGTAAAACACAAAGGTCCGGAATACAAAACACATGGATGCAAATGTCCATCATAATACCATCACAACATAAGAACATCAGGAGAGCCCCCTGGATCAGACCAAAGGCCCACCTAGTGCAAATTCCTGCATCTCACAGTGGCCCACCAGGGGCCTCAGGGAGCATGTGATGGACTTTTCCTCCATTAATTGGGTCCAATCCCCTTTCAAAGGCATTTAGACTTCCAGGTGTTGTCACCACGTCTTGTGGCAAGGAGTTCCACAGATTAATGGCACGCTGGGTAAAGAAGTATTTCCTTTTGTCTGTTCTGACTCTCCTGATGCTCAGCTTTAGTGGCTGTCCCCTGGTTCTAGGACTGTGCAAGAGGGAAAGGAACATCTCTCCATCCACCCCCTGCATAATTCAATCCGGCGTCTTTTTTGATTGCTCTCTTCTGCACCTTTGCATGTGTTCAGCGCATGCACGCACCAGGCCCAAGTTACACTAAATCCCATCATTTTGTACTGATCTCGCAGTCGCACCCCATACTATTTTCCCTTCCTGCTTCCAGTTCTTGTCCCCATTTGCAAAACAACCACAACAACCCCCCCCCCCAAAATTGCATCATTTTAATCTTTGTGCCATGCTGGAAATCCGATCATGAAAGCCAGGCTTTTTTCTTTCTTCTTTTTAATTAGTACTTGGTAATATTACCAAGCTGTGAGTTTATGGCTTTGTAGATCTTCGATTTTTGACACTAATTACTCACAAAGGCTTTTTAAGAAACATTCGCCACATAGCAACTGTAATTAAGCCAGAAGCGGCAAATTCTGCCTCTCGGAGCGAGGGAGAGAGTGCGCGCGCATGCCTCCGAATTCACAGCCCCCATCGCGAGGCGGCCCGTCGTATCGCTTCCACGACGAGACCTGAGTACAGGGAACGTGGCGCATGCAATGCATTCAGATCACAAAGCAGATTTTCCAGCCCACTCCTCAACTGAAGTATTTATAGCTCCTCTTCAGCGCTCAGAATCCACAGGGACTCACCGTTTGAATATTGGCAGTCTGAAGACTCTGGTTAATTTTAGACTTAGCGGTTTGGGCTCCTAGAGAGGAGGAGAGAATTTTCTTCCCCCATTCACAAGCTCGTCCCTCAAAGGCTTGGCACATACCATGTGACCAGGCCTGATTTCGTTTTCTCCCTTCATCCATCCATCTTTGACTACCTCCTCTCTGAGATTGTCGCACGAGCCTGCGGGAGACCGTGTTATCCTTCCAGAAGACGAGAGGGTCCACTAGAAATCGGTGTCCCATATCAATGGCGGAAGGGAACGACCACTTGTGGTTCAGCAAATGGGGAACCAGGGGAAGGGGGGGTTAAAGCGCTGGGCCCGGGGGGGCAGGTTAAGTGGTCCAGTTAACCTCTCGGGAGGGTCCTTTCCTGCCATGTGCATATGTGTGACTCAGTTTCCTTTTCCACGGGGATCAATACATTTTCCTTGTCAGCTTGAAAGGGGCGGGGACTTCCTTATCGGGTGTTTTTTTGGGGGGGGGCTGCATTCATTGGATCGGGACCGTTCTGGGGACAGTGCATTCCGCCAGAGCCCTGCCCTTCAAAACGAAGTGAGGCACATTTGCCTACTCATAAGTGGGTGTGCTTGTTTTGTTGAAAACCGCTTTTTGGCTAAAATATCTGAATAAAGCCCCCAAACACTGCACTTTTGGTGTCGAAGCTATTTTCCATACATTAGAACAGACGACTTTTCCAATAAGAAATAATACTGTGGCAGCATCTGCTGAGTCTATATCACCTGTACCATCGACCTAGCACACGAATGAAGCCTTGACAATTAATAAAAAATGAGAACGGATTGAGACCGTCGAATTAAAAACACACAACACCGCAAATATCACCAAAAACACTCCCCCTACTCAAAAGGGAATGGGCACCAAGCAGTTTAAGCTTTGCTTTCCATGGGGCTGGCTGCATTTTCCCTCGTCCGCTAATAGCTTGTCAGTTTCATGGCCCACCAACGATCAAGACTCAACCCCACCGGTGGGCTGTGACCCACCCAGTTTGGGAAACACCAAACTCAATTCACTGAACGGCCAATGCGAGCACGTTCGGCTTGGGGTCTGGTGACCGCATCTGCTTATTTGGTCAAGCGATGTGTGCCTTTGTTTTAAAGCGTACTTTATTTTCCAATTTCCAATGGCGCCTGTAGGCAGACGGCGTGGAGGGGAGGTGGGGAAGCATAATAAATAAAGCGCGGGCACATTTCTTATCCTCCGGCAGGCAGAACGAACAACCGCAAAAGTGTGATTCTCCAAAATGAGGTATATTACACAACACCGTGAATATGCGCCTCGGCGGCGAGAGCAGGCCCCCGTTTTGCTGCCGGAATATTCATGCAAATAGGAGCAATTTCACTATGATTAAAAAGGCAATTAACTGAAAAAAATATATAATAAAGCGCGCCGGCAGTGGCAGTCGCAGCCTGTGTGTCAGAGAGGCCTCCACGCGATTCTGAACTGACATTTTGCTCACTTTCAGATTCCATCAGCGAGACACGCACCAGCGCCGCCGTCCGCCAGGCTGGCAATTACCCCGCCCGGAGGCAGACACCGGCCCCGCGAGAAATGCCGGCGTCGCCAAAACCGCCCCCGCGGCGAGCTAAGAGGGCGGCCAAATCGCCAAGCCCAGCCCAGCCTCGCTGACCAAAGTGCCCCGACAGAACGACAATCAGGAGGAATTTCGTTGGCTATGGGGAGTTTATCTCCCCACAAACCATGCTTCTTTGCCTCTTCACCCCACCCCCAATTTTCCAACTTAGGATGCAAAAACCGTCACAAGCCCCTGTAACGGCATAATTGACTTCACAAGTGCCTCTGTGTATTACAAAGGCTGCAGGGTTTCTGAATGCCCTTCTTGCATCTAGAAATGCAGAGCATCAGGGAATGCAGTCTCTCCCTG
This sequence comes from Lerista edwardsae, assembly GCA_029204185.1. Lineage (NCBI taxonomy): Eukaryota > Metazoa > Chordata > Lepidosauria > Squamata > Scincidae > Lerista > Lerista edwardsae. Next base: position 35,729 of record JAJKFI010033619.1, read on the forward strand.
TCATGCTAGCTTACTACATGCAGGGAGTTTTTTTTTTTTTTAGTAGGACAACTACTCCAAACTGCAGCCAGACATTGCCCAGTCTGGAATCCTACCATCTCCTTCATCACCTGACCCTATAGGAACATAAGAAAAGCTCTGCTGGATCAGGCCAAGGGCCCATCTAGTCCAGCTTCCATCTAGTCCTGTACCTCACAGTGGCCCACCAGATGCCTCAGGGAGCACACAAGACAACCAGATACTTATAACTCACTGTGTCAATAAACTCGCATCAATAAACTATTGTTGAAAAGCTGTATTATATATACTGTACATATTCTTAATTATCTCACAGCAAGTTCAGTATAATACAACAGATTCATGTGGGGGGAGAGTAGGGCGGTGGCAATGGAATGGGCTGCAGACTGCAGGTGGGAGTTACTATTTTGGAATGCCCCCTTTAGGGCCAAAAGCTCCCTGCAAGTAGAAAGCTAGCATGCAAAGACCAGGCTAGGCTGATGGGCTATGTTTTTTGTTTAACTTACGAGGAATTTCCGTACAAGGGAGCATTCCAGGATAGGACTGTCCTGCTACGGTCTGATGTGGGGTGCCATCACCGTCACCCCCGTTCTCCTGCCAAGCGTGGACCAGGCCCCCACGTGGTGGAAGGAGATCTGGCAATTTGCACGCTCTTGCCCCACCACAGGTCTACTCCTCCCCTCCTGGAGGGGACCCAATCCAGCCAGGAGACCCTACCGCACTCCAGCTCGCTTGGTGGTTCGTGAAACGTCGCTCCAGGGGCCGGCAAACCATCTCTGCCTCGGCCCTTCTGCAAACTAATCCTTTTTAGCCAGTAAGGATGCTAATTTGTGTCGGGTCTTTAATTTGCTCCTTCACATCTGCCTGACTCCTTCACAGGTTTGGGTTTTGACACAAGCTCTCCCCCCCTCCCTCCGTGTGGGCCAATGAGGAGCAATGGACAACGACTCAGAGGCTTCGAAAGGAATCTGTGCAGAATATTAATGGGCAAGCAGCGAACAGTGGTTTGGCCCTCTTCAATTAAGCTGCCATCTCCATCACCTTCAGCTGTCCTGGACGCTGGAAAGTGCCATCAACAACAACAAAAATAATTGCTCTGGGGTCAGGCCGGGACATCTTTAGCCATTTGTCCCTCTGCCAGGACCTGACGCCTTTTAAACAGTGAGAGAGCCCCACCTTTCCAAGGAGGAAAGCTAACCAGCTGTGGCTCATCGCTGCACATCAGCAATGGGGCAACTTTGTCACACTTCTGCAGCTCGTCAGTCTAGAAAAAAGGGAGGGACATGATTGAAGACGTACAAAATCACGCATGGGATGGAGAGAGTGGATAGAGGGATGTTTTTTTTCACCCTATCACCACATCAGAACCAGGGGACAACCCACAAAAAATTGAGCGTTGGGAGAGTTGGAACGAATAAAAGGAAATACTTTTTTACCCAGCGGGTCATTAATCTGTGGAACTCCTTGCCACGGGAGGTGGTGGTGGCATCTGGCCTAGGTGCCTTTCAAAGGGGATTGGACAGATTTCTGGAGGAAAAGTCCATCATGGGCTACAGGTCACGATGGGTGGCGCAACCTCCATACTTCAGAAGTAAGCTACCTCAGAATGCCAGGCGCGAGGGAGTGGCAACAGGATGCATGGATCTTGTGCTCCCTGAGGCATTTGGTGGGCCACTGTGAGATACAGGAAGCTGGACTAGATGGGCCTTTGGTCTGATCTAGCTGGGCTCTTCATATGTTCTGAAGGCCCAGACTGGGTTGCAAATTATTATAGCTCCCTCCCCTCAGACAGGATATCAAATTTTGGTTTTTTTTTTAAATCTCAGATTTACCTCAGAATGCCAGATACAAGGGAGTGGCAACAGGACTCAGGCATCTTGTTGTCTCATGTGCTTCCTGAGGCATCTGGTGGGTCACTGTGAGACACAGGAAGTTGGACTGGATGGACCTTTGGCCTGATCCAGCAGGGCTCTTCTTACGTTCTGAAGGCCCAGATTGGGTTGCAAATTATTATAGCTCCCTCCCCACAGACAGGATATCAAATTCTGTTGTTGTTTTTTTACCTCAGATTTACCTCAGAATGCCAGATACAAGGGAGTGGCAACAGGACTCAGGCATCTTGTTGTCTCGTGTGCTTCCTGAGGCATCTGGTGGGCCACTGTGAGACACAGGAACCTGGACTGGTTGGGCCTTTGGCTTGATCCAGCGGGGCTCTTCTGATGTTCTCACATTCTTACCCCTCCATTTCCCCAGTGTCACTCCAGGGTCCCAAACTGACAGACTAACCTCCCTCAGAAGCAACACTGTGTGAAAACTCTCCCTTCTTGAAATCTTTAACAGATGCCAGAGGCTCTTCCCCGTCCCTTGTGGAAAATAAAAAAAGCGCAGAGTGCGCACAATTTGTGTATGGGAACTGCACTGGCTGCATTTTCTGCGCCATCAGTGTCGTGTCCCCCCCCTCCCCGTTGCCAGAGTGCTGCTGTTTGCTGTCAGTTCTGCCGTGTGAGCTTTGAATTATATCACGGGATTTTCGTCGCCTGGCTCTAAGACGGCACAACGCAGCAATCGGGCTGAATCATCCATTGACCGCTTTAATTAAAATAAATAGCGAAATAAAATCTGAAACATTCCACCCCGGATCTTCTCTTGGGGGGCCTGGCGATTTGTATTCCATTCCCCAAGTTAGCTCCTCAATGTATTCTTAAGTCATTTCCTTTCATACGGGAGTATTTTTTTTTAAAGGAGGAATAATCTCTGCATGTGCCGGGCGAGAATTAATTACTCTTCTAATTAAAAGGATGTTGTTGAATATAATATCTTTTGCTACTGTTTTTTTTAAAGACTTTGCTTTCTTTTCCTTCCCAAGTTTCAAAGAAGTTTTAAAATTAATGAGGGCACAATCCAAACCTAGAGTGAGGCCGGCACAGTTAGGCTAGCGAAGTTTGGCCGGTAGAAATGACACTGTAATGTACGTTTGGACCACACTCGGGGTCAGAGAGGCCGGCATACAGATGAGCGCCATCCTTCTTGACTAAGAGAGTGGTCCAAATGTGCTTTATGGTGGCCCTTGGACTGGCCAAACTTTGCTGGCCTAATTCCAGGTTAGGATTGCACTCTGAGTGGCAGAAGAGTTGGAACAGACAAAAGGACGTCATTCTTTACCGAGGACATGATTAGTCAGTGGAACTCCTTGCCACAGGATGGGATGATGGTGTCTGGCCTAGACACCTTGAAAAGGGGATTGGACAGATTGACAGAGGAAAAGTCCATCACAGGTTACAAGCCATGCTGGGTATGTGCATCAACCTGTGTCTAGAAGCAGGCTGTCTCAGAATGCCAGGTGCAAGGGAGTGACAACAAGCATCTTGTTGTCTTGTGTGCTCCTTGAGGCACCTGGTGGGCCACTGTGAGATGCAGGCAGCTGGACTGGATGGGCCTTTGGCCTGATCGCGGAGCTCTTCTGATGTTCTTATGACATATAGTCACTTGGCTGATACAAAAAGAAACATATGTGGCGTCAGACATCTCTCTGTGAACCTCGTTTCCCCGCTCAGCCTAAAACGACAGCCCTTTCATGGCAGATTTTGAAACGCAAAACAGAGCTTTGTTCCTGCGGTGACAGCAAACAGATGGGGCAGGTTGGCTGCTACCCCCATTGCACCATGACGGAGTCAACCTTTACTTGTCTCAGAAGGGTTTCACCCAGTTATGACAGTACTGGACAGGTGTGAACACTAAGCAGAAGGCAGGAATCAAGAGGTGACTCCATACAAATGCAACCAGTTCCAATGGGATACAGGACCAAAACTATCCTAGAGGACTTAGGGGGGAAAATGGCCTGACACTCTTAGCCAATGTGGGCAATGCAAGCTGTAGATATTACTGGGCATGTTTTCACACATGGAGACATACAGGAGACACGCAAAGCAAATATTTAGCCAAATTGATGATGATTTAGGGTTGGGCTGTATCATTTTAATGCAGCTGGGCTGCTCAATCAACCAGAGACGAAAGCGACGCATTCCTCTTTTCTGAGCAATGCCGGCTCTAATTGACCCTAATCTAACAAGGCTATTGTTCCAGCTAACGAGAGGCTGCAGTGCAATGACCACATTAAAACAGTGAGTGATGAATATAAGTTGAAAAAGGAAGAGGGGGGAAATGGTTGCCTTCCCAACCTATCAGGGAACACATCCAAGATGGATGTCGGTGGGATTTTCCTTCCTTGCACTTTAGAAAAGCAGATCTTTAGAAAAGCAGTAAGGGGGTGCAGAGGGGGGGTCAACTCTACCAGGCAACAAGCTGGGTTT
>JAJKFI010033620.1:0-16231 GCA_029204185.1 Lerista edwardsae
CCTAGCTGCATAATACATGGGCTACAACATCGATTTTCTTTCCGATTCCTTCCTTCCCCGCGGATCCGCCGTTCCCCCTTTCATATTCCCGGCTGGGGCACGATCCAATGCACAGGGAGCCGCTCTCTCAGGAGTGCACTTCCATGCACTGATGCTTTCTGATGCTTGCTTTGGCTTTTGACCCCCTCTTTCCTGTTAGCCATTTCTTCATGCATATGTATGGGGCTATCCAGTGGTGTCATCTAAATGATTTAAGAACAGGTACTCACTTTTGATTGGCACATGTCGGGACCCACCCACCGGAAGTGACGTCATAAGCTGGAAGTGAGGTTGTGGCAGGAAGTGACATGAAAAAAGCCCTTTTTGAGGCCTCAGACAATTTTAAACTGACCCAACAGTTGTGACAGTATTCCACAGCACCCCCAGAACACGTGAAGGAGGCCTGGCATCAGGTTAAAGTGACCCAACAGTTCCAAAACCCCAGAGCAGCTCATTTTTCAGTGGCAAGGCAAGGCAAGGCTCCACTCGCTGCCTGCCTGCCTGCCTCTGAGAACGTGCAGGAAATTCAAACGTTGCAGGGGCGGAGTCAACGAGTGGGCAGGGCCAACTGTAATCCTAGAAACCGGTACTCGCGTACCCCCGCGTACCCCCTGCATGACATCACTGTGTGGAACCAACACTCTCATCATTGTAGCCTCTAAAGGGTCCCCCCTTGCGATTGGAAACGCTGCTTTTCCAGGGTTCCCCGTCGTCCTGAGCATCAGAGCACCCACCTCTCGGAGCACCCGGGAGCCTGGGTTTCCTGATAGTTTTGCCCGTCGCGGCCAATCGGCGTTGCACCACTGTGACGAGGTTCCTCCCAGCCACATCCGGTCAGCGTCGGTGTCAGTCAGGCTGCCAGGAGGGTGAGATTTATTTAGGGTTCTTTCTTCGCGGCAGTGCCCTGTCACTGTCACTCAGGATTCCAGCACCGCATGCCGGCTGCCTGTAATGGTAGTGGCACTTTAAGGCACCAGTCAACTTGCCAGAAACATGCGCTTTCCCGCACAGGCCTTTGGCATCAGCTCTGGTTTTGCTCTAGCCTGGGCTACTTGGTGATTCCGGAACGGAAGCGCTGAGCCCGAGGGCGAAATAAAACGCCATTAGTTCTGCCGCAGCCTCGAGATCCCCCCGGCTCCAGCTGTCCGGGTCAGCTTAAGCAATCGGCCTTGTTCTGGGCCCCCCTCTCGTTCCAGGGCATTGCGCCACAACCTCCGTGACATATTAGATTTAGCGTCCCTCCGGTGGGGGGGGGATCTTGGCTTGGGGGAGCCTCCTGCTCGACTTTCCTGGTAATAAAGGAAATTAAAAGAGATGCCTCGAAGCCTGTAATTTGTCAACTTTATTGAGATGGGGGGAGGAAAAAAGGAGTGCGCCCTTTCAGAGTGTACCTTTGCCGCTGTCATTTTGATGCGCTGGGAGGGAAAAAAAAATCTGTTGGCCCAACTGCCCCATAGGAGGTTCTGGAAAGAAGCCTTGCAGAGCTGAAGGAACAATTCACACCGCAGAAAGTGTGCCGACAGCCATTTCTGCCATGCAGTAAAGACATTTGCTTGGTAACACACAACAGGCACGTGCCAGAGTCTCATTTCTTGGGCATGGGTCCTGCGCATGCTCCAGCACACTGATGTGCATGCATTATTTACACTGCCTAAGAGGTTAGGCCAGGTTAGTAATCCCAGCTCAGATGCTATTTGATTTAACTGGAAAGACCAGTTTACACCATCGGTCCATGGAAGAAGTGTTAGTTAAGCCACCATTGGCCCTTCCCATTGATTAACTGAACCAGTTGATTAACTGAACCAACGTTAAATAGATTTGCCTGTCATCCAGACCCCTTTAAAGTGCCTCTTTGAAATATCGAAGAAAATGAGAAGGCTTGCAATTTTTAAATTGTGGTTTGAAAGGAACAGGCCATCTTTAATATGAACTCCATCTGGTGTAGCCAGGGTGGGGTGGTGGTTTGGGAGTTGGACTTAGACCCGGGAGATCCAAGTTCAAACTTCCACTCAGCCATCAAGCTTCCTGGCTGAGCTTGGGCCAGTCGCTACCTCTTGGCCTCACCCACCCCACAGGGTTGTTAACATAAGAACATAAGAAGAGCCCCATTGCTGGATCAGGCCAAAGGCCCATCTAGTCCAGCTCCCTGCATCTCACAGCGGCCCACCAGGTGCCCCAGGGAGGCACGAGACAACAAGATGCTTGCATCCTGTGGCCACTCCCTTGTACCTGGTACTCTGAAGTAGCCTACTACTAATGTAAGGGGGTTGCACAACCCATCATGGCCTATAGCCCACGATGGACCTTTCCTCCAGAAAAGGAAAGGACATATGACATATGTTGTGAGCAGTGGTGTCATTCAAATGATTTAGGAACAGAAACTCACTTTTGATTGGCACTTGTCGGGAACCCGGAACCAGCCACGGAGCCCGTTAGGATCCAGAACGCCCATTCTGGTCCGTCCCCCCTGAATGACATCACTGGTTGTGAGGACATATGGCTGGGGAGGAGCTATGGACACCCCCCCCCCCGAGCTCATTGGAGGACGGGTGGTGGAACAATGTGGAAAATAATAGATATTGCAGGCAGGCACCAGAATCGGAATAGCCAGCAAGAGTGCACTGTAACTCCCAGCTCTACCAAATAAAATGTGCCTTCGCTAATTAACGTTGGTCCCACAGTTAATCGGCTAAAGCCCTGGTTGATTGATCCACTGCTGAAACCAATTATAACTTGCGATCACTATATTTGGGGTGCAGCGGCGGTTTGCAAACCTCAGGTCTCGAGTTGGAGCAATTCATCGATCTTTCCTTTAAAAAAAAAAGGAAAAGACTTGGTGCAAAGACATGCGACTAGGTTGTTCCACAGTCAAGCACAAGAGCCGATTCGGCAGTTGAGTAGCAAACACTAAAGCTGCCCTGATCTGCCGCAAATGAAGCCACAAGAAAAAGGAAATTGGCAAGAGAGGGCTAGTGAAGGCATGTGAGAGCGAGTGCAAGTAAAGTGGGGGCGATGGAAGCGAGCGTTCAAACAAGGTGGTTTAGTCAAATTGGCCCCGCGCTTGTGCCGGGGAGGTGAGCAGATGGCCCATAGCCACAGCTTGCACCTTGCAGGGGCATAGCTGCAGAAGTGCAGGGGGGTGCAATTGCACCGGGCAACAAGTTTTAGGGGGGCAATGAGCATGAACTAGGGACTAAAATTGTGAAAACCTTGGTCTGTATGATGACAAAACGCAGTGCAGAGGGCAAAATGATGCCTCTGAAGTGATGTCACAACAGGACGTGACATCACAGTTGTACTTCGATTTTCTTGTGGGTATTTTTTTTTTGGCCATAACTTTTGATAGGATGAAGCTATTACACTCCAATTTCTTTCATTGCATTCTGCACGAAATTCCGCATCAAATGGTCTATAACATGACAGTTCTTATTCCTAAAATCCACAATTTTTACACGACATTTTCTGTCCATAATGTTTGATAGACTGAAGATGTTACGCCCTGGTTTATTTCATTGCGATCTGCACTAAATTCAGCATTGAATGGTGCGTAACATGATGGTATTATTCGTACAGACCGAAGCTTTCACCATTTGGGCCACCAGTGCAGTGATGTCATGCAGGGGGTACGCGGGGGTACGCAAGTACCGGTTTCTAGGATTACAGCTGGCCCCGCCCACTTGTCGACTCCGCCCTCTGCAACGTTTGAATTTCCTGCATGTTTGAGTTGCCTGCATGTTCTCAGAGCCAGGCAGGCAGGCAGGCAGTGAGCGGAGCCTTTCCTTTCCTTGCCACTGAAAAATGAGTTGCTCTGGGGTTTTAACATGATGCCAGGCCTCCTTCACATGCTCTGGGGGTGCTGTGGAATACTGTTGCAACTGTTGGGTCGGTTTAAAATCGTCTGAGGCCTCAAAAAGGGCTTTTTTCATGTCACTTCCTGCCACGACATCACTTCCGGCTTATGATGTCACTTCCGGTGGGCGGGTCCCGACACGTGCCAATCAAAAGTGAGTACCTGTTCTTAAATCATTTAGATGACACCACTGGGCCAGTGCCAAGCTCAGCATGTGCAACCGCACCCCCTGCACGCCTTTAGCTATGCCCCTGCTCACGACCCACTGTTTTGACGGCGGGGAACAGACAGAGCTGTGCCTGTGCCCACAGCTGCTTTTAGCCCTTGCAGCTCGTCTGGCGACTGGCTCGCGAGTCCTCCCACACCCGTCAGGCTCGCATCCCGAAACTGACTCGCCACAGCAAGCGATAGACAGCTTGGGCAGCCCGGGTGCAGCTGGAAGGAGAACAATGTTTAGATTTCTTTTGGTTAAAAAAACAAACGGGCCTCTGCGGTCAGAAAGCAACGGCGGTTCTCCTGGCTTTTTCCTGTGAAGTCTTGATGTTTTGCAGTGGCAAACGGTGCACCCTATTTAGAGCGGGAAGCAGATGGGCTGAGCGTTAGCGGCACGATCTCTGTGTAAGGCCGAGCGCTCTGCAGCCATATGCCTTGCTGTGCGGAGACAGGAGAGGCCTGATTCTGTCCGAGTGCTCAGGTTGGTTGAAGACGGATCTGCAAACATCTTGGAGGGATCGGTCGTATTTGCGGGGGGCTGGTCAGGAGAGCCCACCCAAAACAGGACCAGCTGGACGAGCTGCCAGTCAACATTTCCTGGGGGTCGGGCCCCCATGTTCACAGCTAAGGCCTATAGAATCTGAGATACAAATACTATTGGAATTATTTCTTATTGGTGATGGGGGAAAGCAGAGTAATGCAAGCAGTGGATTCCCCCTTTGGATCACCCACGGGAACCTCCCTCACCCAGGCTGACTGCTACTAACAAAAGGACGCAGGCAGAGGCTTGGTAAAGATGCAAAAAGAATAGTTTACTCACAGTGTTCCATTAGTTGCATATCTACAGCGTCTGATTAGGATCAGAGGCACATCTAGTACTTATAGACAATGCCCTATAGCTGCATCGCCATGCATGGAAGTGTGCTCAAGATGGCGGAGGGCATGAGAGCCCCTGGTACACACATCTAATCAGCTTGATGGTCAGGAGACAAAAAGGGACGTGCTCAGAGGAGAAAGGGAGGAAATAGGTTCAAGGCCACACCCCCGCAGGTATCACAGAGAGGACAGGTAAGAAAGGTCACAGGACATTTACCCTTTTGGACATTAGACTGCCCCCTCTAGACAGCAGACGGAGTTGCGCCAACTCCAACAAATACAACTCACTAGAGACTTTGGCTGCGATCCTATCCACACTTATCTGGGAGCCAGCCCCACGTAGAATGGGACTTACTTCTGAGTAGACACGCATAGGCTGGGGTTGTTTATCTCTCGATGGTGTAATGCAGCGGTCTCCAAGTGGGGGTGGGCAAAGGGTGGAGAGGGTGGCGGTCTCCACAGCTGGAGAGGAGTGAGCGGCTGTGTGGTGTTCTTGTTGCTTTCAACGATGGCTGTTTAGTCATTTTCTTAATTAAATATAGATTATGGCTCGGGGACGAAAGGGAGGTTTATTTATTCATGAGCTCCTTGGACTGGTGAAAGCTGCACAACGAACGGGGGACTTTCCGTCTGGGTTTGTGCTTCTGGAATTGCTCTGGGCCAGCCGCACAGCTCGCCCTTGGTCAGCCGGGCCTTGATGATCGCCTCGACATCTTCCTCCACGCCGCCCTGCAATTACGGGGATAATGGACCAAGCCTTGATCATAGCCGGACTCTGCAACTGGGCAGGCTGAAGGTCGCACTTGGGATGGAGGCTTGGAATCAAACAGGCAAGGAGTCCAGTCAGAGGAGGTGAAATAGAAACTGGCCACCTGCTTCCCTCCCCCCCCACCCCGCTACCATTCTCACAACCCCACTCAGGTGCGACTTCCGGGCAGTCTTCAAGGGCAGCCCCACGTGGAGGGCATTGCAGCAGTCAAGCGTAGATGTAACAAGAGCGCGAGCTGCCACTGTGGGACTGCAGCTGCTGCAGAAGTACATTGTGGTGCGCCCAGGACTTTTTCCATTGTGGTGGGAGCCTAAATTCGGTGAGGCCATGGTTTGCCCAACGGCCCCCACATCCTTGGTGCCGACCCCTGCAGCGGCGCACGTGTGTTCCTCTGCAGTGCTAAAACACCACGCCAAAAGAGCCTTGATGCCACTGTACGTAGCAGCGAGTCTAGAGAGGCCTCCCGGCGCTCCCTCGGGTGAGTCCTCTGCCATTTAATTCCCATCTTTTGCAGTCAGAGCCCGGAGGGAGCAAGAAGCATCAAACACTTCCTGAGTCACCGCGGGGGAAGTCCCTGGGATCTCGTGTTGTACTTGTAGATCTCTATCAGGGCTCACAGCAGCAAGCGAAGTCTTTAATTTACTAAAAGCCTGGAGTTGCTCTCGGTCCGACCGGCGTGCAGGCAATCGACACAGCTACTGACACAGCAGGCAATCCTGCGTCAACCCTACTGGGACCCATTATCCTCTCTCTCTCTCTCTCTCGCACTCCCGGCTTCCTCTCCGTCTGATGTTTCCGGCTCCTTCCTGTCCCTGCAGCTCCGGTGGGCGTGCAGGCACAAGCGCGTGGACGGCCTTCTCTCCAGCCGCTGCGCAAGGCCAAACAGGGGCATCTCCGTCGAGCTGACTCTCACTCGCCAAGGCTCTCCGCCGCCCGCTTTGCAACGGCCCTGCCCGGCCCAATTTGCAGGACCAAAAGGCTCTCGCAGAGGGGCGAGGATGTTGCCTTGCTGTGGGTCGGACCAGCAGTCCAATGCTTTTTTGGTTTACCTCAGAATGTTACCTCAGAATGCCAGGTGCAAGGGAGTGGCAATGGGATGCAGGCATCTTGTTGTCTTGTATGCTCCCTGAGGCCTCTGGTGGGCCGCTGTGAGATTCAGGAAGCTGGTCTGGATGGGCCCTTGGCCTGATCCTGCAGGGAGGGCTCTTCGTATGTTCTTGTGAACAAGTTTTTCCTCCCAAGTGCCTGGTTTCTTCGGCCTCCCTGGCCTCTATCTCCCCCATCCTCACGTGTGGGTCCCCCCCCACCGACCCCTTCCTGTTTCCTCGATGTTTGCAGCTAACTGAGGATTAGCACCCCCACCCCTACAGATCGATTCCTTTCCAATGGTCTTTCGGCTATAATTAATGTTTGCTGTATAATGAGATTGATTTTTTTTTATGTACTCTGAAAGATGAGAGGGATTTATAGACTGGATGCGGGCGCAGGGTGGCGGGCAGCTGCTGATATTGCAAATGGGGAGGGGAGGGGGGGCGTGGCTCAGAGGCTGAGGCCAAGACGTTGGCTGATGCCACGGGGCACCAGCAAGCCGTGATGGGAGAGACCTGGAAGGGAGGCAGGATTGGCTCCTGAAGGGGGAAGGGGCTGTGGAGATGCTGTGGAAAGTGGAGGAGGAGGGGAGGGGGTCAAAGCCCAGGAAAACTGGTTGCATTTGGGGGCTCAACTGCAATTCCCTGCAGCTGCCCTCATTTCCAAGCCCAAACACCTGCTAAACCAGGAGAACGTAAGAACGGCCTTGCTGGATCAGGCCCAAGACCCACCGAGTCCAGCTTCCTGCACCTCGCGGTGGCCCACCAGGTGCCTCACGGGGCACACCACAGCAGCCGCATCCTGTTGTCAGACACAAGGCAGCAAGATGCCTGCATCCCGGTGGTGGGTTCTGCGGTGCACGGAGACCTCGTGCGGCGTCCTTGGGCCTCAGAAGGCCTTTTGAAGTCCTGGTTTTTGCTACAGATGGCAAGAGGCCTCCATAAGGGCTTCTGAGGCGGGGGTGTTAACATTTTTCAGTCCCCAGGTGCCAGGCGCCCAAGTTACGCCACTGGCCACCTCCCTCCTCGACATCCAGACCCCGCCCCCTCTCCCCGCGTCTCCCTCCCGCTCGCCAGCGCTGTGAAGATCATAATCCGACTTGCGGCGTGGCTGGTGCCAGCTCTCTGCGTCTTGTGCCTCGAAGGCAGAGCTGTTCCAGCCTCGCTTCCTGTTCCCCTCTGGCCTTCCTCTTTTCGACAAAAAAGACGACGCCACATTGTCACCGTCGCGACGAGAGAAACCACACTTCTCGCTTTGTGATGTTCCGTTAATTACGTGCCCTCCGAGCCCTGCACGCTGCTCAAGTGGCTACGCCTCGCCCCTCCCCCACAAAAGCGCCGTCTCGCCATTATCCCCGCTGAAAGACCCAGACGATCAGGTCTGAAAGGCAGGCTTGTCACGGACAGGTGCTTCAAAGCAGCCACAGATGTTGTACGTTTTTCAATTAGAAGCTCCCAATTTTTTGTAAGCAATTAATTAGACAAGCCCCTGCACTCGGTGAACACAAAAGAGGTACGATCTGTCGGAAGAGGCATGCCGGGGCAATCCCACCTTGCAGAGAAGCCAACACGCTTGTTCAAACGAGACGTCTGGCTAAATAGCCACGGGGAGCTTTGAATGCAGAATTGCGGCCTCAAAAGGCATATTTGACTGTGGGGTAGCAAAAAGTCTCTCTCTTTTGGCTTGTGTTTTGTCAGAGTCTCTCTCCAGCTGACCACAAGCTGGGCTCCTTTAACAAAGCAAGCAAAATCCAAATTTTAACGCTGTATTTTTTTTTAATCCAAGTGGGTGATCAATCTGTGGAACTCTAGGCCACAGGATGTGCTGGTGGCGTCTGGCCTAGATGTCTTGCAAAGGGGATTGGACAGACTGATGCAGGAAAAGTCCATCACAGGTTACAAGCCATGCTGGGTATGTGCAATCCCCTGAACATACCTAGCTTTAGAAGTAGGCTGCCTCAGAACGCCAGGTGCAAGGGCGGGGCAGCAGGATGCAGGCCTCTTGTTGTCTTGTGTGCTCCTTGAGACATCTGGTGAGATGCAGGAAGCTGGACTAGGTGGGCTTTTGGTCTGATCCAGCAGAGCCCTTCTTCTGTTCTTACTAAGCCCCTTTCTTGCCTGTTTTCTAAACGGATGCTGTTATGTAGGAAGGCATAGGTTGGGGCTAGAACCTTGGGCAGTGATTGGTTGAGGTTCTCTGATGTCACAGAGGGGAGCAAGGCAGGCACAAAGGTCTGTGACTCCTGTTGGTTGAACTTCTCAATGCTTACAGAGGCACATTCTTATTAAGCAGGGCTCAGATTCCGATCCACTGGGCATCTCCTCCAGCATCAATACTAGCCCAGTCCTGTCAGTAGCCAATAAGGGACAGCAACTTCCCACATCCCTTAACTGTTAAATGCCCGCCAGTGGGCACTTCCTTGCATGTTCAGCTTCCGTTAAAAAGGAAAACCAAGTTTCTAGCCCTCTTGTGTATGGAGGGAAACATATGCCAGATTAAACCCGGTTGTTAAGGTATACAACTCTGCCCCCAGTGTTCTGGCTGGTGTGTACAAAAGCTATCTCAGAAGCTGTTAGGGTTGTATTTATTTCAAGGCAGTCTAATTTGATACTCTCAAATCCTATTTCGCCAAGCGTCCACATCTTACTCTCCTTGCACTGAGAGGGGCAGACGGTTGCACACTAACTCTCACCAGAACCCTCTATATAGACTCCCCCCCCCAAAAAAAACCCCCAAGGCATTTCTGTCCATGGGCCTCATCCGGTTCTATCCAGGGGGGCAAGCGAGGGAGTCGTTCATCAAGCTAATTTTCCGCCGTCGCCTCTCTCCTTCCCAAGTCCTGGTGCTGAGCAATGAAGCTGAAACTGTATTGCTTACGGGGACTTTTTAAAAAATAAAATTCATCATGGTTTTGCTAACCTTCCAATCAAGGCAGAGAGAGAGAGAGAGAGAGAGAGAGAGAGAGAGAGAGAGAGAGAGAGAGAGAGAGAGAGATGCTTAAATCAACATACACCTACCTTTTCTTGGCCCTCTCCAGCCCGCTCTAGTTTCTTTGCAAGATTACTTCCATGCACACCCACTTGAAATGGCCCCCACTTGGGGCTTCATGGCCAGTCCACCTTTTTTTGCCTTCTCCTCTCATGCCTGCCCCCCCCCCCAGGGCACCGTGCCAGCTTGCTCTGGTGCATGCTCAATCAGGCATGGTTTTCTGCTGAGTCAGCTTCGGCCGGGAAAAAAAAAACTTGGCCTCCCGAAAGAACTGCGGTTCTCTCGTGTGCTCGGACGTGGGCCAAGATGCTAAAGATAAATGCCCAGCGCGGGAGACAAGTTTTGAATGAAGGATGGCTTCTGGAACGCCGACAGGACAAGCATCCCGGCACGCCAGGGCCAGATTAGCTATTACGCTAAGTACACTTGCGTGGGACATCAAGTAGGAAGGGCTCCCACCTAGGGCAGGACGCCTTCAGGACTGTGCATTGTGTGCCCCCAACTACCGAGTTTGGGCTAAGCATTGAGGGTCTGTTGGGGAGACCCAGGTGGAAAGAAGTTAGGCCAGCACAAGAGACACTGCAAAGTATGTTTGGACCACTCTCGGAGACGGAGATACCAGTACAGACGTGCGCCATCCCCCCTGACGCCGAGAGTGGTCCAAACCAGCTTTAAGGTGTCCCTTGTGCCGGCCAAACTTTGCTGGCCTAACTCCAGGTTAGGACTGCGCCCCCGACATGTAACTTTGCATGATATCCTTTAGGCAACATGAGCAACATACTGTCTCTCAGGCTGCCCTAGGGGAAGATGACAGCCCAGCCGTTAACACGATCCCCTAGGCACATTTCTCAGTTTGCCTCCTGCCGCGCTGGCGAAAGGCCTTTAAGGAAGAATCCAAAGGCGGCAGGCACTGTCTCCTGCAGATGGCCTTCCCCTTTACTTCCCGTTCAGGGACACCTCTGGGAGCCCAGTTCCGGAAACATTTCATCTCATGCGCTCGTCTGCACAAGGAGCATGCTGTTCTTCCCCTGTGGAATTCCCCCTGCCCTGCCAGTGCTAGACAGTCACCCATGCAGCGGGTGGCTTTTAAAAAAACCCCAGCACTGTGCAGTTTCTGCTTGGAGTGTCCATCTGCGAGAGCGAGAGTAGCCCAGGCCGATAGCCTATTGGCCCCAAGTCAGCAGAACACTTAGAGGCATGACTCACATTTCCCTGGCCACCCCACCCGTTACTTGATTAATCTCCTCCTTTTGTGAAAGCCGGATTCCGCTTCCCTACTCTTCCCCCAGCCGAAATTGACAGGCAATCAGCTGCTGCTGTCAGCGGACAGAGTCCTGCTCTTTCCCTCTCCACACCAAGGCATTTTTTTTATTTTTTTGCACAACCGAGCAGTTTTTTCCTGTCACAAAAATGGCTTCGTAAGAACATCAGAATTGCCCCGCTGGATCAGGCCAAAGGCCCACCTCATCCAGCTTCCCGTGTCTCACACCTTTCTCAGGGCGCACCCAAAACAACAACAGACCTCAATTCTGTTGCCACTCACCTGGGATGTCCAATCCCCTTTTCAAGGTGTCTGGGCCAGATGTTGCCGCCGCATCCCGTGGCAAGCAAGCAAAAATTGCACATATTTATTTGGATACGTAGCTGTTCCCATGCAGCAAGGTGCTCCAAAAAGGCTTTCTGCCTCAGAAGGTCTCCAGATCTGGGGGTGAAGGTTCTCACCCCCTCGAGGTGTGACGCCTGGGGCAATTGAACTCCCGCCACCCCACTTTAGCACCTCTTTAACTGGTCATCTTCCAGTCTTACAAAGCTTACGTGGTTTTGAGTGGGGGGGGGGAACCCTCTTGTGTGAAAACCAGCCAGGGTTGATGCCACAACTATTAGCAGGAAACGTGATCTCCAAGATGTAGTTCCATTAACCGTTATTGATCGATGGCGTTTCCACCGTTTCTTTCCTCCTTTTTGTTTTTGTTCCCCTGACAAGATTGGATTGCATCTTAATTTTTGCTTGCTTGCTTGCTTTTCCTTCTTTCCGAAACCCTCTGCATTTGGCCAGGCGCCATCCCGTCAGCCAAAACCCCGAAGGGAGCCTCTGCTGGGCCCGTCCGCAGCTCCCTCTGCCAGCCCGGAGATCGAGAAGCGGAGCGATGTTTTCCGACAGCTCCGGTCCGTCTCTGGGGCAGGCGGGGGGGGGGCTATGCAAATGGGGACGGGAGAAGCTCCAAAGTCTGGGCCTGTCATATTTCTTTATTTCATTAGCAGCCAAGCAGGCGAGAGAGCTAATATGACAAAGCGAACTCATTCCGGTGCTTATCCAAATGGTTCCTCTCTGAATTAGCAAGATTGGTGGTTCTGCTCCCCCGCCCCAAACAAAGAGCTGTATTGTGAGCGAAGAGGCTTTTGGGTGGGGAGAGAACTCACCCCACGGGACGGCTTAATATAACAAGCGCTGCCTGGCCCAGGGGCAGAGGCTTGGTTCCGGCTAATGGACGCCTCCCACCCCAGACCCCTCCCCGGGCCGGCACACCTGGGGGGAATGCTTGTTTCTGGTCATCCTTGCTTCATGACATCACTTCCTGCAGAATGACATCACTTCTGGCCCTCAGCAAGCATCGTGAATACGGTTTGGTCCACTGTCTGAAACTAGTTTGATACCCTTGACCAGGCGGAGAGGTGAGCTAGATCTGCTGGGTTGGGGGGTGGGACGAGATGAGACATACCGGCAGGTAGAATTCTGTTCTCAGGTGTTCCAGTCTCCAGTCTTCTAGTCTCCAGTCTTCCCCATAGCCAAACTGAAGAGCAAGCACTGACCCACATCTGTAGGTGCCCACATTTCCTCCTTCCTCAAACCCCTTGTCTCGCTTGCGTCCATGTCTAGAACATAAGCCCCTGGGGCTGTCCGTCGCCCATTCTTCTTCCTAAATTCACGCGATATATTCACAGTACTTCATTATCAATAAGGAATAATATGGTCCCACCCCCTGCAGTGTCCATCAGAGCTGATCTAAAACCTAATTGATTGATTTTTTTCCCCACGTCGCCCGATTTATCAGATGACCTTTTCAGTCTGCTTCAAAAGGTTTTTAATTGATTAATCTACGCAATAAATTGATTATGGTTTGCCGCACCGAAGACGGCATTTAAGCCCTTTTTCTGAGAATTAGCAGATCGGGCATTAATGGCCCGATAAAATGTGGTTGAATTCACCTTCAGTCTGTGGGAAATCAAGGCCTTTCTTGGCTTATTAGGAGCAAGCAGTTCAGTTTTTTAAAAAAAAAAAAAATCCTGGAGGCCAGATTCTTTGTCCAGAGATCACCATCACTGTTTTACCTGCAACCGTGGTCAAAATGCAAAGCCTTGGGAAGTATTCCATTAAAAGCTCTGAGCGCAGAACTGCCGTGCAGAACAGCAGCAGCATGCCCAAAGGCTGCTGGGAAGGAGGAGCAGCCTTGCTATTTAAAAAACACCCCGTAAGTTTGAGCAAGACGCATTACTGAGCAGAAAATGAATTGAATTCCCCAGGATGCCGAGCGCTCTGGGGTTCGGCAATCCCCGCTGGGGCTGGAGAATTGGCAAATGCAGGTGACAAGTTAAAGCATCTTAAAAACCACAGCCCTTGGTGCAGAGGCAGTGAGTCAGTCGCCAATTCGGGAGAGGGAAGAGAGCTTTTTTTGGGGGGGGAGACCTCCAACAGCTCCCTCATGCTTAAGTGCGCTGATCAGAAATGCTGGTCCTGAACAAGTTCTTTCAGGAACATGCTGGCCCTTCTCAGTCCACCCCGACAGAATCAATCAAGCACAGGTCTAACATGTTGTGGCTGTATAGATAGAACCTCACTGTGCAGGGGCAGTGTATCTTTGAGAGCGCAGTCCTAGCCTGGAGTTAGGCCGGCACAGTTTGGCTGGCACAAGGGACACCGTAAAGCATGTTTGCACCACTCTTGGCGTCAGAGAGGCTAGCACACAGACGTGCGCCATCCTCCCCGACTCCGAGAGCGGTCCAAACGCGCTTGATGGTGTGGACTGCACTGGGCGATACCCTCCGAGAGGGTGGTGACGCCACTAGTGGCCTGAATGTTGGAAACCTCTTGGAAAATTTGTATTTATGAATAATACCATCATGTTACATATCATTGGAAAGTTAATTTCACATGGATGGTAATGAAACATACCATGGTGAGATAGCTGTGTCCTATCAATAGGGCCAATTAATAAGAAAAGGGAAACGCAACTGCCTTATGTAACAAAAAGTGGATTTCCTTCACTCCAAACTGACTGACGGTTCCGAGAGCCAATGCAGTGGTGTTATGACACAGCAGGGAACCAACCGGGGGTGTGTGTGTGTCAGTCCGCCCTCATTTCCATGTCTGAGTTAATACGAGAACTCTGCTTCAGTTGTGTGCCGTCCAGTTGTTTTTGGTGGGTTCCTGATTTGTTGGGTGACCTAGACTGTTATCTACTAAACTAAATCAATTAACCATTAAGTGACTGGGGGTGACACCAACCCAAGGATGCTGCTGCATTTAGGCTGTGCCTGCGATACTGCAATTTATTCTGTATGGTCTGGTCTGGGAGGAGGTCCGTCTCGGGGGCGATGATGGTGCAAACCATCGTGACGCTGCCGCCGCCGCCGGTTTCTTCTTGCGCTCTGCACAGCCTCGGCCCCGTCTTCCGGAAAGGTCAGCGCAACAGGCCGCTGCTTTCAGGAGACGCATCAATCACCAGCGTCCTCCCGCAGGGCCGAAAAACATTCCCAGCTGGTGGCAGCCTGTGGGCAGCCTGTTAACATCCATGCTCCATTTCCTAGATGGCGGGGGCCGGCTGTGCAAAAAAGGCAACCTTCCCCGGCGCCGCTCAGAATGCCGAGACATTCTGACAGACAAGCGCACAGACGATGCTCACAGAGAGAGGCACCAGCAGAAATGTCCGTCTTTGTCATAGTAAGGACCCATGACCCTTATGAGGAAAGGCCGAGGAACCTGGTACGTGCGGCCCGGAGAAGAGACGGCTGGGGGGGAAAACATTTGTTCTTCAACCTCTAAGAGCTGAACTAGGTCCAGCGGGTACAAACTGCAAGAGAGCACTTCTGGTTGGACTTCTTGATGCTAAGGGCCGTTCGCCAGTGGAACAGATTGCCACTGGAGGGAGGTGGTGGATTCTCCAGCACTGGAGACCTTCAAGCAGAGGCTCGACAGGCACCAGGAGGATTTCCTGTTGCAGGCAGGGGGTGGTGGACTAGATGACCTTGCAGGTCCCTTCCAACTCTGTGCTTCTGTGTGAAAGGGACTGTGCAGGCCCTGCCCTTTACTCAAGCTGTCCTCGTCACAGGCGACTTGCAGGGCATTTAACATGCAAAAAAGGCCCCCATTGCACAGCACCTCCCCCTGCCATTTCCGTCCACTGCAATCCCACCCAGCTCCACGGCGGAACGGGGACCCCACCGTGGTTTCAGAGGGATTTCTTTGGAGCGCCCTCCTCTCCCCCCCCACCCCTTGGAGAGCAACTAAGTCTGTTACACACTGTCAACAACACTGGCTTAGGTCGTGTAATCGCTCCTTTACTTGACTTTGGGCTATTTTGAGTGGGAGATTAAGCGCGATTATCGACATCACCTGAGCCTGCCGCTTTCTCTCTCCCTCCCCTAGGCCAGCAGTTCCCTTGGCGCGGGTGGCCCCGGCTCCTTGCGGGCAGAGGCGGCCTCTGGGCCTCTTTCCCGTGGGAGATCTCGGCCGAACTGCAGGGGGTGCAGAAAGGACGCCAAGCCAGAGCCTTGCCAGGCAAACCTTCGGGCACTGCAGCCGCCTCCGTGCCCAGCGCAGTCTCAGCGCAGAAGGGCTGGGAGAGGGAGAGCCAGGGGTAGACCGGCTGCCTGTGCTCATGAGAACAGGAGGAGGTCTTAGAATCATAGAGTCGGAAGGGGCCTGCAAGGCCACCTAGTCCAACCCCTGCCTGTAGCAGGAAGTCCTCCCAGAGCATCTTATCTCCAGCAGGTGCCCGTCCAGCCTCTGCTTGAAGGTCTCCTGTGCGGGAGAACCCACCCCCTCCTTCAGGAAATCTGTCTTCACAGTAATGCTTCAAAAGCAATACAAGGAGTTTGCCTATCCCCAGTGGGGAGGCTGACACTAGAGGCCCCAAGATTTTTAGCCCTCCTGAAGGCCTCTGAAAGGCACTCCCCGTTTTCACCCAAAAAAAAAAAACGCCTTTCGGGGGTCTCCAGAAGACCCTCTGAAGCACCCCCTTAGATGTGGTACCTGGGACCCCGTAGCACCCTTAGCTATGCTAGTGGCTACCCCCTCTAATATTTTACAGATTAAAAATAGGAACTTGCTTCCAACTCCCTTTTGTTTTAATACGCGTTGCTATCAATCAATCAATCAATCAATCAATCAATCAATCAATCAATCAATC
>JAJKFI010033621.1:0-16194 GCA_029204185.1 Lerista edwardsae
ATCAATCAATCAATCAATCAATCAATCAATCAATCAATCAATCAATCAATCAATCAACAGGTACTTATATACCGCTTTTCAACACGAAGTTCACAAAGCGGTTTACAGGCAAATAGTAATAATAAAGTTAAATGGCTCCCTGTCCCAAAAGGGCTCACAATCTAAAAAAAGGCAGACCGCCAGCAACAGCCACTAGAAAGACTGCGCAGGGGTAAAGAGGGACAATTACTATCCCCCCCTACCATTATTGCATAATGCTGGAAATTTTGCTCTGCCTGCAGAATTGATTTGCCAACAGCCTGCCCTCGACTGAGGTTGAAGGTATTGGAGCACAGGTAGCAATATGCAAGGTTCCTACAGGTCCTATAGGGTGGGGTGGGGAAACGCAAGTGGAAACGTTATTTATTTATTGTGCCGCAAACAAAATTGTGACCAACTTGCTGTAGTAGTTGAAAAACAGGATAAAAATAGATCGGTGAGTCTCAAACTGTGGGTTGGGATCCATTAGGTTGGTCATGAGCCAATTTCAGGCGAGTCGCGTAGCACCTGGTGCAGTGGGGGCCATGATTTGTAAAACTACGCAGGGGGTGGGTAGAGGGAGGTTCTCATCCCTCTCACACAATACCAGAACCAGGGGACAGCCACTAAAATTGAATGGCAGGAGGAGGAGACAAAAGGGAATATTTCTGTACCCACCTTGTGATTAATCTGTGGAACTCCTTGCCACAGGGATATGGTGATGGCGTCTGGCCTGGCCCCCTTTAAAAGGGGGGTTGGACAACTTTATGGAGGAAAAGTCCATCGCAGGCTACAGGCCAAGATGGGTGGTGGTGCAAACTCATGCTGGATGCAGGGAGTGGCAACAGGACGCAAGTATCACGTTGTCTTGGGGGCTGCATGAACAAACTGTGATGGATTGTGCAACCTCCTGGTTTAAGAAATGGGCCACCTCTGAATGCCAAGTGCAAGGGAATGGCAAAAGGATGCCGGTGTCTTGTTGTCTTGTGTGTTCCCAGAGTGGTGAGCCACTGTGAGGTACAGGAAGCTGAACTAGATGGGCCCTTGACCTGATCCAGCAGGGCAATTCTGACGTGTTTAACTTGGGTTGGTGGAAACTGGGACCAAACTTGGCACCAAATCCAGTTCCTGGAAAAATGGAGGCATTTGACCACTCACAAGCCTAGGCCTTTCTACTCAGAAGTAAGGCCCACTCCGTTCAATAGGATTTACTCCCGGGCTGCAGCCTCAGAGAAACACGCACACATTTGCAGAAGCCCCGATCTGGCCCAATTTCCGCGGGCTGCTGTTCCCCTTTCGAGCGCCACCAGGTTAGAGCTCCAACTGCCACCCCCACAAATTAAGAGCAATCATTAAACAGCAGCAAAAATGAGCTGGCGAGGAGGAGCCCGGAGGTTAGGACGAAAAAAACAAACCAGCAGCACTCCCTGCCAACCCCAAAATTAAAACTATTTAGACATAACAGCGAGTCATTTATTACTGCAGAGCAATCCTGCCACCTGGGGTTTAGATCTCATTACAGTTTGTCCAAAACAGATGTTACCCTTTTAGCGCTCGATTATTGACGATAAAACTCGATTCCCCCAGAGGGGCGGCTGTCATTGGGTTAGGTTGGTTTCAGGTGTGAGAAGGTGAGGCGAACAAATGGTCCACGTCCGTAAATATCCAGGTTTTTTTTTATGGTGTTGCCATAGGTGAATTTTCACCTGAAAATTGGAGGGGGGGGTAGAGACTCATTGGTCAGTGATTCATCCGTGGAACTCCTTGCCACTGGGAGTGCCTTGCGGCCACTGGCTAAAACCACCACTTTTTAAAAGCAAAAACCAAATTGGGACAATGCAATGATATAGCATTGCTCTGGTGGGGACTTCTGGGTAAAAAATGGCAGCTTCCAAGACAGTGCTGGAGACTGCCCCCTTTTTAAATCCAGAGTGCCCAATCAGACAGAATGTCTTCACACCTGCCTCGGCACCCCTTTCTGGGGAGGTAGGGTATGAAAATAAATACAGGGTTGTTTTTGAACAGGGTTCTTCAGCCTTGGGGTCAGGACCCCAAGTCACACAGTCAGAGTTGTGAGCTTGTGGTAACTTAGGGGAACGAAACGGGTTGAAGGCCAGCAGGTAAAGGAGGGCATCTGATGCGTCCCTTCCGGGTACCAGGAGATCGTGTCCCAGTCCTGCTCAGGTTCTTAGCCCTGGCGCTAAAACAGCTTTCACGAGTGCCAGGCTTCAGGCATATTTATTTAGTTACTTATTTAGCACATAAACGTAAGAATGGCCCTGCTGGATCAGGCCAAGGCCCACTCAGTGCAGCTCCCTGCAGCTCCCAGAGGCCCACCAGGCCTCTTCCCTTCCTGATTCACTTTGCTGTTGGGAAACGGCTGAGCCTTCGTCCCGCGGACTGCTGCGTCCTCAGGAGACAAACAGTCAGATGCGGAAGAGAGACGGTCCACGGAGAGCTTCTTTCTCTGCAGGCCGTCCTGGGGGGAAGAAGCGGGGTGCGTTTGGAGGAGTGCGCTTCAATGCAGCAGTCCAGCATCCCTCTTCCTTGCGCGCAGCAGGACGCAGGAACCTGGAACCGGAAGTTAATTCAGATTGTGGAGCGGAGGGCTTCTGGGGCGGTCCAGCTCTGCAGGAATTCTGTCCAGCTGCACCCAGAAAGGAGACAAAAACCAAGGCAGGAACACACACAAGGTGGGGAGAGAGAGAGATTAAGATTAGTCTGCCCAGGAGCATCCTTTCCACACCTGACATACACAAAACGGACGCTTCAGCCATTTAGCCGCGACTTCATCATTAATAAATGTTTGCTATGCCATCTTAGAGATGTCTCCCCTGATTATTTTGCACATAATGAATCGCCCCGGCTCGTTTTAACATTTGGTGCCTGCAAGCCAAATTCTCTCTCTCTCTCTCTCTCTCTCTCTCTCTCTCTCACACACACACACACACACCCAACACACCTCTTTGCATGATTAAACATTTATCATTGTAATGAATCACCACGACCCTATCACTGCTCTCTTTTTTGCAATAGGCGCAGCCTTCATTTATTGATAAACTGACCCGGGCGACCGGGAAACAGGATCCCAGAGAAATGGAGAAGGAGTTGGGGTGATGAAGCAAATTGGGCACAGAGCGAGGGAACAGAGGAAATCAATGTCTAGGAGGCTGTGCGGTTTTGTGGCGGAGAAATACCACTTTCTGGGGAGGTGGGTCCTGTTTGTCATAAGAACGTCAGAAGAGCCCTGTTGGTTCAGGCCAAAGCTCATCTAGTCCAGCTTCCTGTATGTCACAGCGGCCCACCGGCTGCCTCAGGGAGCACACAAGGCAACAAGAGGCCTGCATCCTGTGGCCACTCCCCTGCAGCTGGCATTCTAAAGTAGCCTACTACTAACGTAAGGAGGTTGCACAACCCATCATGGCCGATAGCCCACGACGGACTTTTCCTCCAGGAATCTGTCCAATCCCCTTTGAAAGGCGTCTAGGCCAGACTCCATCATCACTTCACTGTGGCAAGGAGTTCCAAAGAATAATTACCCCTCTGGGTAATTAATTGTCTGCGGATTTGGAACCTGCAGACTTGACTCGTGCTGGGAAGTGGGTTAGGATTTCACCCTTAATTGTGGTGCAAAAAAAATTGTGCTGCTTGGCCAATTGTGCTGTTCTGTGAGCTGCGTGTGGCTTGTAAGCCGTGGTTTGGCAGCCCCTGGTGTAGATCACTGGTGCCTGATTGCCAGGCAGAAGGTGGGATTAATTACTTAAATGGTGTCATCTAATCCCTGCCGGACGGCTGTCTCTAGCAGCACCCTCTGGCCGCCTGCAGCAAAGCACACACAGCCCCAGGGAAGGGGGGCAGGCTTGGCCCAGGCCTTCCCCCCCAATTCCGGGTTTCAGTGTCTTAGGCAAGTGCTCTGATATGGGTGCAGGAAACCCATGAAGCCTCAGACTGCTCTTGCTGTGCTCCCACCCTCCCTCCGCTTTGCTGTCTCTGAATGTTCATTTGGCTTGTTGCCCCAGGACTGTAAATCTGCTCTTTGAAATATCACACATTCAGGAGCATAAAACAAAAATTAGTTAATGGGTGCCAGAAATAATCTATCATGAGCTCTGTGCCATTCAGGTCTTGCCGGGCTGCTGCTTGGCGTGGGCCCTGCCTCCTTGTAGAAGCTCCGCATTTCTCCCAAGATCTCCCAGTGTGGCACAAGGGCCTCTGCGGAAGAGTCTAGGGCAGCGTTTCCCAAACTGTGGGTCCAGGCCTGATGGTTGGCGGGTTGTGAAACTGACATGCTGAGAGCAGGCAAGGAAAGTGTACCAGTAGGGCCGGTTGTTCGACATACGCACCTCTTGTTTCGTGTGTGGGTGAGCGCACTGGTGCTGCTATGGCTGGTGCGCTCGTCCGTAGGCTATGATTCTTTTTTATCATCGTTTCCATATTATTTTTGATTGATGATCCAAGGCTTTGATTTTTGGGTGGGACGCTGCAGCATTGGTGCGTTTGCAGGAGGAGGAGGGTGTCGTGGTTTGAGAGTTGGACGAGACCGGGAACAGCCAGGTTTCAAATCCCTGCTCAGCCAGGAAGCTTCCTGAGCCACCTGGGGGCCAGTTACTCTTCCTCTCTGCCTCACCTAACTTCATAGGGGTTGTTGTCAGGAAAAAGGAGGGGAGGAACCCTGTACAGCGCCCTGAGCAACTTGGAGGAAGGGCGCTGTAAAAATGTGCAGAAACCAAACAGCCACTAAATCGAAGCTGACAAACAGCTGGCTATGGACCGGGAGCAATCAGCTTGGGAACCCTCACAAATTGAGGGGTGCAATCCTAAACTGGAGGTAGGCCGGCACAGTTAGAATGCCAAATACGAGGGAGCGGCCACAGGATGCAGGCGTCTTGTTGTCTCTTGTGCTCCCTGAGGCATCAGGTGGGCCATTGTGAAGCTGGACTAGATGGGCTTTGGTCTGATCCAGCAGGGCTCTTCTTATGTTCTTAAGGCCCAGATTGGGTTGCAAGTGATTATAGCTCCTTCCCCTCAGACAGGATAGCAAATTCTGTTTAATTTACCTCAGAATGCCAGATTATTTATCTCAGAATGCCATATACAAGGGAGTGGCCACAGGATGCAGGCATCTTGTTGTCTCATGTGCTCTCTGAGGCACCTAGTGGGCCACTGTGAGATGCAGGAAGCTGGACTGGATGGGCCCTTGGCCTGATCCAGTGGGGCTCTTCTTATGTTCTTAAGACCCAGATTGGGTTGCAAGTGATTATAGCTCCTTCCCCACAGACAGGATAGCAAATTCTGTTTAATTTACCTCAGAATGCCAGATTATTTATCTCAGAATGCCATATACAAGGGAGTGGCCACAGGATGCAGGCATCTTGTTGTCTCATGTGCTCTCTGAGGCACCTAGTGGGCCACTGTGAGATGCAGGAAGCTGGACTGGATGGGCCCTTGGCCTGATCCAGTGGGGCTCTTCGTATGTTCTCAAGGACATTTCTTCCCTGTTCTGACAACTCTACCTTTTGTGTCTCTCTTGGCAGGAGGCCCAAGTGACCTGGACCACAAACGCTGGGAGGGACCAAGACGCAGCAGGCCAAAGTGATGGAGCAGGAACCCAATGCTAGAGTGATGGCTGGTGGCAAGAAGAAGATGGGAAGAGGTGGTGCAAAGAGAGAGAGGAAAGCTCGCACCTGAGCCAGGTTCCGCCGTCCACCCAGATCCCGCCTGGTCTTGTGCGACTGCAAAGGAAGCTCGAGAAGATGGCCGAAGAACCGACTTCCGAGAAGCGCCTTCGCTAGCGCCGGTGCAGGTGACGTCCCAGGAGTCGCGCCCTCCCCTTCGACTGGATGCGTCTTCATGGTGCGGAAGCCATGGAGGGGAAGGAGAGAATGGCCACGCTTCCCAAGGAACAGTAGTCCGCGGCGGGGTTGTGCTGTCCGACGAACCGTCCCTTTCCAGCCGACAAGCGAACCCGTCCCCCATCTCTCCGCGTGGCCCTTCCAAATGGCAGGCCATCAGTGGGCCGCGACATCAGCACTGTGCGCTTGTGTGGCGGCCGTGTCCCTCCTGTACGTGGCCGAGGTGCGGGCGGACTGCTGGCTGATCGAGGGCGAGAAGGGCTTCGTGTGGCTGGCCATCTGCAGCCAGAACCAGCCGCCCTACGAGTCCATCCCCCAGCAGATCAACAGCACCATCCTGGACCTGCGGCTGAACGACAACAAGATCAAGAGCGTCCAGTTCGCCTCGCTCAGCCGCTTCAGCAACCTCACATACCTCAACCTGACCAAGAACGAGATCTCCTACATCGAGGATGGGGCCTTCTCGGGGCAGTACAACCTGCAGATGCTGCAGCTGGGCTACAACCGCCTGCGGAACCTGACCGAGGGGATCCTGCGGGGGCTGGGGAAGCTGGAGTACCTCTACCTCCAGGCCAACCTCATCGAGACCGTGACCCCCAACGCCTTCGGGGAGTGCCTCAACATCGTCAACATTGACTTGTCCATGAACCGGATCCAGCGGCTGGACAGCAACACCTTCCGGGGCCTGGCCAAGCTGTCCGTCTGCGAGCTGTACAGCAACCCCTTCTACTGCTCCTGTGAGCTCCTGGGCTTCCTCCAGTGGCTGGAGGGCTTCACCAACACAACGCGCACTTACGACCGCATGCAGTGTGACTCCCCGCCGGACTACTCCGGCTACTACCTTCTAGGGCAGGGCCGGAGCGGCTACCGCAATGCCTTGGGCATGCTCTCTTCCCTCTGCACGGGCGGGCCCTACACCATGCCGCCTTACGCCCTCCCCCCCAAGCACCCGGTGACCACGGCGCCTCCGGAGAGCCCCTGCCCCGACGAAGAGTGCTTCTCCGGCGACGGCACCACGCCGCAGGTCTCCCTGCACACCCCCGTGATCGACCCCGGCCTGTACCCCACCATGAAGCTGAAGCACGTCACGCACAACTCGGCCATCTTGAGCGTGCAGATCCCGGCGCCCTTCAGCAAGATGTACACGCTGGCCCAGTTTGAGAACGGCCGCTACAACACCCTGACCAAGCTGCTGAAGAAGAAGGAGGAGATCGAGCTCACCGACCTGGGCCCCAACGAAGACTACACCTACTGCGTGATGTCCACCAACCGCGTGTCCCGCTACAACTACACCTGCCTCACCATCAACCTCAACAAGCAGAACAGGGAGGAGCCGCTCCCCAGCCCCTCCACGGCCACCCACTACATCATGACCATCTTGGGGTGCCTGTTTGGCATGGTCATCGTCCTGGGGGTGGTGTACTACTGCCTCCGCAAGAAGCGCCACCAGGAGGAGAAGCACAAGAAGGCCGCCGTCAACATGAAGAAGACCATCATCGAGCTGAAGTACGGGCCAGAGATGGAGACCACCAGCATCTCCCAACTGTCCCAAGGCCAGATGTTGGGTGGCGAGACCGTCACTCGCATACCGTACCTCCCCTCCGTGGGCGAGGTCGAGCAGTACAAGCTGATTGACAGCAGCGAGACCCCCAAGACCGCCAAGGGGAACTACATGGAGGTGCGGACAGGGGAGCAGCCCGAGAGGCGTGAGTGCGAGCTGCCCCTGGCCCCGGACAGCCAGAGCTCAGTGGCGGAGATCTCCACCATCACCAAAGAGGTGGACAAGGTCAACCAGATAATCAACAACTGCATCGATGCCTTGAAATCGGAGTCCACCTCCTTCCAGGGGGTGAAATCGGGGGCGGTGTCCACGGCCGAGCCTCAGCTGGTGCTCTTGTCCGAACAGATCCCCGGCAAACACAGCTTCCTGGCCCCGGTCTACAAGGAGAGCTACAACCACCCCCTCCAGAGGCACCACAGCATGGAGGCCCCCCCGAAACGCTCCAGCACTTCTTCCAGCGGCTCCATCCGGAGCCCCAGGTCCTTCCGCTCCGAGGCCTCCGCCCACAAATCCGAAGCCAAATATATCGAGAAAACGTCCCCCACCACCGACACCATCCTCACTGTGACGCCGGCGGCCGCGATCCTCCGGGCCGAGGCGGAGAAGATCCGGCAGTACAGCGAGCACCGGCACTCGTACCCCGGATCCCACCAGGGGGAGCAGCACGAGGGCATGGGCGGGCGCAAGCCCTCCATCTTGGAACCTTTGACCAGGCCCCGCCCCAGAGACCTGGCCTACTCCCAGCTCTCCCCGCAGTACCACAACCTGAGCTACACCTCGAGCCCGGAGTACACCTGCAAGCCCTCACACAGCATCTGGGAGCGCTTCAAGCTCAACCGCAAGCGGCACAAAGAGGAGGAGGAGTACATGGCCGCCGGGCACGCCCTGCGCAAGAAGGTCCAATTTGCCAAAGACGAGGATCTGCACGACATCCTAGACTACTGGAAGGGGGTTTCTGCCCAACACAAGTCCTGAGCCCGCCGCACAACTTGTGACTTAAACCCTGGACCAAAAGACAAAACAAAAAATCAAAGATCCGCAGCAGCTATTTTTAACCCTGACTTGTCTTTACAAAAACAGATAACTTGAGGGAATCTATAATTATTCTATACAATGGAGAGAGAGGGAGAGACAGTCAAGATGGGGGTAGGTGGAGGTGGGTATTTAAACCAACCAACCAACCAACCAACCACCACCGCACCTGTTTGGGAGGCGCACCAAATTTGAGGCCGGGGGGGGGGGGGACACAAAAAAATCAACAACCACACAAGAGGCTTAAAAACGAACAAAACTGTGGTGTGTAAAAAAAAAAGTTTTGTTTTCTTTTTTAAAAAAAATAAACAGAAAATTGAATTAAAAAAGGAAATAAGAGGAAAGTTAAAGTGAGAGAGAGAGAGAGAGGCAGTTTGAAACGAAGGAGTATGATGGAAGCGGTACTGCATGACTCCTAATTCTGTGATTTTTGTGGACTGTGTACAGTTTTGTCGTCTTCTTCCTTTCAAGTAACCAAAAAAACAAAAAAAAAAGTGAAACGAGCAGATTGAAATGAGAAAAAGGTAAATCAGAAAGAGATAGAAGGATTTTTTTTTTTTTACAAAAAAACCACACACAAAAACTCTTGTTCTTAAAGATTATCTCTTGGGCCTTTTACAAATGGAGTCTTCCAGTCTAGACAATTGAACTGCTTGAAGTCCCATTTGTGTGCAGTTCTCGGGTGAGAGGTTTTCTGCCGCCGAATCGCACTGTAAAAACGGACGCCGTTCTATTGTACAGAGAGAAGAGAAAATTCTATATTTGCAAATGTTTGCTGTATAATGAGAGAGAGAAAAAGAGAGAGAGAGAGAGAGAGGAAAATATTACATCTACTAAAAGAAATATATCTATATATTCACCTGTTTGTACCAGGTTTTAATCATGGATTTTAGAAAAAAAAAAAGGAAAAAAACACCTACCCGTTGGGCGTGGTTTTTTTCTCCTCCTGGTTTGCTCCATGGTTTTCCGGGGAAGGGGAGGGGGTGGTGAGAGGGTCTCGTGCCTCTGATGAATGTTGGTTGTGCCTTCAGTTCTGGTCGATTCCAAGCGCGCTGCGGCAAAGAGGTATTCTGTAAGAGAAAGTCAGAGTTCCTCTCGATTCTCAGAAATCTGTTGGGGATAAGGATGGAGAGGTCAGGAAGGTTTGCTCAGGAATGGGGGTCCCAAATTCCACAACATTAGGTTCCTCCACCTTGACGTGCTAGCTTTCTGATGCAGGGAAGCACTCAAACCCAGGACCCCTGCCTGTGACCTGTTGTGACCCCCAGGTTGGGAAACAGGCTTCTAGATCCTTCCTTGGGGAAAGCCCATTCGCCGCCTGCTTTTTCGAAGACGTTTCGGCTCCCTGACGACTGCTTCCCCCCCCCCCCACGTCCTTCCGGAATGTTCCTGGTCGCAGCCTGGCTTTGTCAGGGCCAGCTCCACGTTTTGTGGGCTCTTGGCCAACCTCTCTCCATGGATCCTACCCAAAGGTTCACGATGGTGCCTACTTTGACTCTCCACCACCCAGAGGCGCAGAGAGGCCATTTTGGGAACCAGCAGGCAGACTTTTTGGAGGGCTGTGGGCCCCTAACTCTGGCGGGGCCATGCCGGCCTTGAAAGCCGACTTAGCTGCTTCTGGCCGGCCTCGCAGCCCTCCGGAGGCGTGTCCAGGTGTCTGAGTCAAGCTGGCGAGGCTTGCCGAGCCCCAGGAACTCAGCATCGCCCCTGTTTACCCCGTGGCGCGCCGGTTGCTAAGCAACCCGCTCTGCTGCCAAAGGCCTGTGCAGGCCCCAGGGCGCGCTCCGCGGCTCCGCTCCTCCGCTCCTTTTCAAGGGCAGCCCCAGTGGGCAGGGGGGCTCCCAAGCAGCTGCGCTCCTCTGCCTGCCGTCTCGGAAAGCGATTCTGACAGGCTTTCTTGGGGGGAAAAAAAAGATTGTGTCTGTTGGGGGGGGGAGCGAGAGCGGGAGCAGGTTGGACAATGGAAGGGGGGCCACGCACCACTTCCCTTCCACCACCCCCCGCCCAAACCCACGGTGATCTGTGAAGGCAAGACGCCACTATCGGGGCTTCAGTATGGACAGCAAGCTGGCTCCCGAGGAAAACGTCCATTCGGCGCCAATCAAAGCAGGTTTCATCTTTTCCCCACGCCATCTGCTTCCTGGCCCATGGCGGGCACAATTCTCGCATCACCCAAGCATGGAAAGGCACCCAGGCCTCGCGCCAAGGTCACCCAAGAAGGGGGCACCCCTCACGGGATTCCGTCAAGATAACTTCAGATCTTTTTTATTTTATTTTGTTACACACACACATCTAGGGGAAATCCGAGCTCACTGCAGCTTCAGACAAAACAAGGAACGGTCACCTGCAGTCACGCCTTCTCTCTGCCACAAACCAGGGCCTTAGGGCGCAATCCTAACCTGGAGTTAAGCTGGCACAGTTAGGCCAGCAGAGTCTGGCCGGCACAAGGACCACCGTCAAGCGCGTTTGGACCACTCTCGGAGCCAGGGAGGACGGCGCACATCTATGTGTTGGCCTCTCTGACTCCGAGAGTGGTCCAAACACACTTTACAGTGGCCCTTCTGCCGGCCAAACCTGGCTGGCCTAACTGGTGCCAGCCTAACTCCAGGTTAGGACTGCGCTCTCAATCATGTCCCCCCTTCTCAGGCACCTTTTTTCGAGACATGGAAAGATGTTCTCTGAATCTGAACACGCTCAATGACTCTTGTGCAGTCACTGATAAGATGGCCTATTCTGGGTCAGCCAGAGAGAGAAACAGACCTAGATCCACTCCGACATTTAGGTACACACCTAATTCAGAAGACATATACAACTACAGTACCAGGAGTGGTGCAATTCTCTGCGCTGGCCACAGAAACTCGGCCACTGCAGTACACATTCACACAACACCCACAGTGAACCACAATTTACTTCTAGAGGAAACCACCAACTCAGATGCTTGGGGAAAAACGGGAGGAGAAATGCATGAAAGACAAAGCCAACAATGGCTACTGAACCTCCATATATAGGGGCAGTCTTTCACTGAATGCCAGTTTGTTACCTTTGAGACTTCCCAGGGGCTTCCACTGGGACGAAAGGAACCTGTGGTCCAATTCTGCAGGGCCTTTCTGGTCTTCTTACATTCCGCACTTTGAAAACGTAGATTCTGCAACCTGCAGAAATTATGCAAATGAAGCAAAATTCAGTGGAAGATTCTCATCACGGGCAAGCACCCCTTATGCTCCCAAGTCCATGAAGGCTATTATTCAGTTCAGCTGCCCTCTCATCCTGGATGTTGCCTCTCTTCCACATTTTGTGGCCAAGAGAACTTCCTGTTTGGGAGGGAAATTGCCTGGGTTTTTTCCTGTTTTTTTTGGCTCGTTCTCCAGCTCAATTTTCCCCTTTGGGTCTTCACTTCCAGCTACTGGCTTCCACTTAACACCTCCTAAGGCTCAGCTTGGAGAGCCTGCCTCAGGCAAAACATCTCGCCAAGGCCCAGTGAATCGTGATGGATTTCCAGAGTCTAACAACAGGGCTTCTTTCCCCAGGGGTTCTACACATCCTTAGTGCTGAAACCTTCCAGTGCTACACACCACCTAGCTTTTGACAATTGCCCATTTGAATGGAGCCAGCTGGATGGTTTTCAATCTCTCCCCCCATGCCCTATCCTAAAAATGTGCCTTTTCACCTCATTTCCACAGGAAGCCCCCTCCCCGCAAAAGGATCATTGATTTTTTTTTCCAGCTTCCCTTCTGTGTTCCAGAACTTCAGGGAATAAATTGGCTCGCTCTCACCTTCTTGGCAGGGGTGTCAAGCTTGTTGGGTATAGTGGGCGGGACCAGAGGCATTTCTACAAGGATGGCAAAGCTCTAAGTGTTGCAAGAAGCCTTACCCTGTCATGTAAATCCCTCCTCTCCCTTGCTGTTGTAGCCAGTAAGCAATGCCAAGATGTTGCTGTTCCCTGTGAGGATGGGCTAAAACGGTGCAGGAGAGGAGTGATTTCTACTGCAAGGTAAGGTTTCTTGCAAAACTTAGAGCTTTGCCATCCCTGTAGAAACGCCACTGGGCGGGACAGCTGTCATGGCACCTGCTGAGGGCCGGAACGAAACAGGAAGTGAAGTCATTAAGGCAGAGGATGGCCAGAAAATAAGCACTTTGTTATCACGGAGAAACTCATGAGGTTTCTGAAGAGAATGACTGAAGAGAAAAGGGGCAAATCTTAATCATACCTGTTCCCCAGGAGCCACCATCTTGGGTCTCGGAAAATCCAAGATGGCTACACCCGAGTCTAGCAAGATTTGGGCACCGCCATCTTGGATCTCATGAAATCTCATGAGATTTGGGTGCTGCCATCTTGGATCTTATGACCCAAGGCAGCCCAAATCATCCATCCAGAAGCTTCCCCTGTCCTTTTCAATGGGCTTTGCAGTAGCCATGGACATCATTTTGAAGGGCCTCTGCTGGCTTCCCACCACTCTCTTTTGCTGGCCTACGGCGGATTTTGAGGGTCTCCACTGCTGGCAGGTAAGGCACTGCTCCCGCTAACCCCATCGATCCCCCTGGATCAGTGGCTCCCTCTAGAGGACTCCTTATCCGCTGCAGTTTTCAGGAACCTCATCCCAGTGGGTAGCGAGAACGGACTGCATCTTGGGAAGGAGGAACAGGGCAAGGAAGAGCTTTCTGGACCAGCTGCAGAAAGCCCTCAGCTGGCCTTGGCACAGACTCAGGCTTGCTGGCCCAGACCCACAAGAAAACGGATCAATGAGAGTAATTTAAGACTCTGCACACAGCACTCGCCTAATTTTAGCTCAAGGCAGCAGTTTGGAAACCCAGCTTGGAACCTATTAACATTTCTGAGTGCTCGTCGAAGGGAGGAAGACGCCCAGGGGGAAAACGAGTCCCCTCTTTTCCCCACCCAACCCAGGGGCCGCCCAATGTCTGTTAACCCACCACTTACTGGGGCACACCCACGTGTGCATGAAGGCTAAAAGCAGGCTCACATGTGCATTGCACATCCCATAATAATTGGCAGAAGAACGTAAGAATTGCTTTTCACAGGTAGCCACAGGAGATACATTTCCGATCCTTACACGGTTGCCGAAACTGCGGCTAAAAGAGAAACCAATCCTTACTGTGCAACCAAGCAGCCGTCTGGCATGCTAGAGGAGGGAGATGGCTAGAATGCTAACAGGAAGCATCCTGTCCCCTGCTTGTGTTCTGGCTGCCTCCCTCCTCCAGCAGTCTGGCTGACTGATTTTTGTGCTCTTCTTCTAGCATTCTGTAACAGGCTGCAAAGGAAGAGGCAGTGGTGCTTCCTGCCACAGGAAATGAAAACAGGTGAGTACTGGGCGCAGGGCAGGGAGCAGAGAACCGCGGATAACCGAGTCTGCGGATATGTGGGGGAACTGTCCTGAAAAACACAAGAGATGCCACATAACATCATCTCCGAGGCAAGGTCATGTGGCGTCATTATTGGCCTACAGGGTTCGGTCAGTGCTGGCTTTTTCGTCATCTCCATGCAGGTGCGCTAATGCAAGCTGGGGAACCAATGGGAGGTTTGCAGGCAGAGTCATACAAGAGCACCGCTCCCATACCACCCTCCCCCCTGCAGTTCCAAGGTGCCCCCACAAGGGGCACCAGAATGCAGGACATGTTTGGCCCTGTTTGGCCTTGCCTCTCTCCTCACAGTGCTGTCAGTATTGACCTTCAGGGCACTCTCACCTCCCCCACGGTGTGAAAGGTTATTCCAAGGGGAAAGGGACAAGGTGACAGAGGTGGCCTTTCGGTGGCTGACGATCTGCCCTTTTCAGCAGGGAGAACAAGCGCCAGATTTCACAGCAAGGCAGCCGGCAGAAGGGAACCATTTAGCTCAGAAGGGCACGTAGCACAGTGTTAAAAGGTTCCCCTTGTTAAGCACCAGAAACAAATGTGGAAATGCTGGGAGAGAGATGAGACCTTTCAGGTCAAGGCACATCCTGTGCTTACCAAGAGGAGGCCCAGATGGTGGCATTCAAGGCTGAGTAGCCACAAGGAGAAAATGAGTTGGGGTTGCTGGGCAGAGACAGGAGGAATACCAGCATCGGTTCATCCAGGAAGCCTGGCAAAGGAAGGAGAAGATCATGAATCCAAGTGTGGGGTGGCGCAAACCAGTGGCGTTTCTACAGGGATGGCGAAGCTCTAAGTTTTGCAAGAAGCCTTACCTTGCAGTGGACATCACTCCTCTCCTGCACCGTTTTAGCCAATCCTCACAGGGAAAAGCAGCATCTTGGCATTGCTTACTGGCTACAGCAGCAAGGGAGAGGAGGGATTTACAGGACAGGGTAAAGCTTCTTGCAACACTTAGAGATTTGCCATCCCTGTAGAAACGCCTCTGGCGCAAACTTAATGCTCCCTGAGGCATCTGGTGGTCCGCTGTGAGATACAGGAAGCTGGACTAGTAGGGCCTTTGGCCTGATCCAGCAGGGCTGTTCTTAGGATAGCAAATCCTGTTTTATTTACCTCAGAAATTTACCTCAGAATGCCAGGTGCAAGGGAGTGGCCACAGGATGCAGGCACCTTGTTGTCTCATGTGCTCCCTGAGGCATCTGGTGGGCCGCTGTGAGATACAGGAAGCTGGACTAGTAGGGCCTTTGGTCTGATCCAGCGGGGCTCTTCTTATGTTCATATATATTAGGTCTTTCAATTTAAAAATGCATTCCGTTCATTACCAATCCTGCAAAGAAAGGAAGAAAAGATCAGTAAATATTTACCAACATACTATAACAACTGCTTCCAGGGCCAGCCAGCGCAGTAGCTAATTAAAAGTCCTTTTGAGACTATCCTCTTCGAGATCTCCATAGGAACTGCAATTCCTCTTCCCAGGTATATGGATTCAAAATCTATTCTAATTTTCAGCACAGACCTTGCTGTTTATTGAGTCTTTTCCTCCAATTTCCACGGCTGAAAACCGAACTAAATATGGAAACGTAACCCCTTCCATCAGTGGCCCCCAAACTGGGCACAGTGGTGTGACGAGCAGAGTTAACGAGCAATGCCTGGAGGATGTGGAAAGGTTCGAGGGGGAACCCGTTCGGCCAGCTCTTTACGGCCAATAGGGGTGTGTGGCCTGGGAAAGAAAGAGGCGGGGCCATCGCTAAGCATTGTGGGTCGATGCAAGCCAGTTTCTTTGCCGCCTCGATGGCCAATATTCTGCTTACCTGGCCAGTGGTGGATGCAGCCCCTTAGTCAGCTTCTGGTGTTGCAGATTGATGAAGGAATCTCGTATCCTTTCTCCACTTGGCAACTGCGAAGGCCGGAAGGGTCCAGGCAGCCGTTCAAGCCCTAATAAAAATTGAGGCGTTTTGTGTTCGTTTTACTTACAAAATAAACGTGCTTCTGACGAGTCGGCATTTTTTTTCCGCCAAGTGCCGCAGAGAAAATAGACCAGAAGAGTTTAACCTGAGCCAGCTTTCCAGCTAGTTTCCCGCAGCTGGAGCTAGGACGGACGGGGAGGAGGGAAAAGAGCGAGTCGAAAGGGGGGGGGAAGGTGCAGAAGGCCCCAGGAGACCGGTGTACCTCTCGGGCTATTTATCAAAGTGCTAACGCAAACACACTCAGGGAAGACGAGGGTTACTCCAGTCAAACGGCTGGGCATGGAAAGTTCAAGCAGCTGCATTATGTACTCATATTCTTCATATATATAGAAGGTATGCGTGTGTGTATTCTTCACACACACACACACACACACACACACACACACACACACACACACAC
>JAJKFI010033622.1:0-16192 GCA_029204185.1 Lerista edwardsae
ATCAATCAATCAATCAATCAATCAATCAATCAATCAATCAATCAATCAATCAATCAACAGGTACTTATATACCGCTTTTCAACACGAAGTTCACAAAGCGGTTTACAGGCAAATAGTAATAATAAAGTTAAATGGCTCCCTGTCCCAAAAGGGCTCACAATCTAAAAAAAGGCAGACCGCCAGCAACAGCCACTAGAAAGACTGCGCAGGGGTAAAGAGGGACAATTACTATCCCCCCCTACCATTATTGCATAATGCTGGAAATTTTGCTCTGCCTGCAGAATTGATTTGCCAACAGCCTGCCCTCGACTGAGGTTGAAGGTATTGGAGCACAGGTAGCAATATGCAAGGTTCCTACAGGTCCTATAGGGTGGGGTGGGGAAACGCAAGTGGAAACGTTATTTATTTATTGTGCCGCAAACAAAATTGTGACCAACTTGCTGTAGTAGTTGAAAAACAGGATAAAAATAGATCGGTGAGTCTCAAACTGTGGGTTGGGATCCATTAGGTTGGTCATGAGCCAATTTCAGGCGAGTCGCGTAGCACCTGGTGCAGTGGGGGCCATGATTTGTAAAACTACGCAGGGGGTGGGTAGAGGGAGGTTCTCATCCCTCTCACACAATACCAGAACCAGGGGACAGCCACTAAAATTGAATGGCAGGAGGAGGAGACAAAAGGGAATATTTCTGTACCCACCTTGTGATTAATCTGTGGAACTCCTTGCCACAGGGATATGGTGATGGCGTCTGGCCTGGCCCCCTTTAAAAGGGGGGTTGGACAACTTTATGGAGGAAAAGTCCATCGCAGGCTACAGGCCAAGATGGGTGGTGGTGCAAACTCATGCTGGATGCAGGGAGTGGCAACAGGACGCAAGTATCACGTTGTCTTGGGGGCTGCATGAACAAACTGTGATGGATTGTGCAACCTCCTGGTTTAAGAAATGGGCCACCTCTGAATGCCAAGTGCAAGGGAATGGCAAAAGGATGCCGGTGTCTTGTTGTCTTGTGTGTTCCCAGAGTGGTGAGCCACTGTGAGGTACAGGAAGCTGAACTAGATGGGCCCTTGACCTGATCCAGCAGGGCAATTCTGACGTGTTTAACTTGGGTTGGTGGAAACTGGGACCAAACTTGGCACCAAATCCAGTTCCTGGAAAAATGGAGGCATTTGACCACTCACAAGCCTAGGCCTTTCTACTCAGAAGTAAGGCCCACTCCGTTCAATAGGATTTACTCCCGGGCTGCAGCCTCAGAGAAACACGCACACATTTGCAGAAGCCCCGATCTGGCCCAATTTCCGCGGGCTGCTGTTCCCCTTTCGAGCGCCACCAGGTTAGAGCTCCAACTGCCACCCCCACAAATTAAGAGCAATCATTAAACAGCAGCAAAAATGAGCTGGCGAGGAGGAGCCCGGAGGTTAGGACGAAAAAAACAAACCAGCAGCACTCCCTGCCAACCCCAAAATTAAAACTATTTAGACATAACAGCGAGTCATTTATTACTGCAGAGCAATCCTGCCACCTGGGGTTTAGATCTCATTACAGTTTGTCCAAAACAGATGTTACCCTTTTAGCGCTCGATTATTGACGATAAAACTCGATTCCCCCAGAGGGGCGGCTGTCATTGGGTTAGGTTGGTTTCAGGTGTGAGAAGGTGAGGCGAACAAATGGTCCACGTCCGTAAATATCCAGGTTTTTTTTTATGGTGTTGCCATAGGTGAATTTTCACCTGAAAATTGGAGGGGGGGGGGTAGAGACTCATTGGTCAGTGATTCATCCGTGGAACTCCTTGCCACTGGGAGTGCCTTGCGGCCACTGGCTAAAACCACCACTTTTTAAAAGCAAAAACCAAATTGGGACAATGCAATGATATAGCATTGCTCTGGTGGGGACTTCTGGGTAAAAAATGGCAGCTTCCAAGACAGTGCTGGAGACTGCCCCCTTTTTAAATCCAGAGTGCCCAATCAGACAGAATGTCTTCACACCTGCCTCGGCACCCCTTTCTGGGGAGGTAGGGTATGAAAATAAATACAGGGTTGTTTTTGAACAGGGTTCTTCAGCCTTGGGGTCAGGACCCCAAGTCACACAGTCAGAGTTGTGAGCTTGTGGTAACTTAGGGGAACGAAACGGGTTGAAGGCCAGCAGGTAAAGGAGGGCATCTGATGCGTCCCTTCCGGGTACCAGGAGATCGTGTCCCAGTCCTGCTCAGGTTCTTAGCCCTGGCGCTAAAACAGCTTTCACGAGTGCCAGGCTTCAGGCATATTTATTTAGTTACTTATTTAGCACATAAACGTAAGAATGGCCCTGCTGGATCAGGCCAAGGCCCACTCAGTGCAGCTCCCTGCAGCTCCCAGAGGCCCACCAGGCCTCTTCCCTTCCTGATTCACTTTGCTGTTGGGAAACGGCTGAGCCTTCGTCCCGCGGACTGCTGCGTCCTCAGGAGACAAACAGTCAGATGCGGAAGAGAGACGGTCCACGGAGAGCTTCTTTCTCTGCAGGCCGTCCTGGGGGGAAGAAGCGGGGTGCGTTTGGAGGAGTGCGCTTCAATGCAGCAGTCCAGCATCCCTCTTCCTTGCGCGCAGCAGGACGCAGGAACCTGGAACCGGAAGTTAATTCAGATTGTGGAGCGGAGGGCTTCTGGGGCGGTCCAGCTCTGCAGGAATTCTGTCCAGCTGCACCCAGAAAGGAGACAAAAACCAAGGCAGGAACACACACAAGGTGGGGAGAGAGAGAGATTAAGATTAGTCTGCCCAGGAGCATCCTTTCCACACCTGACATACACAAAACGGACGCTTCAGCCATTTAGCCGCGACTTCATCATTAATAAATGTTTGCTATGCCATCTTAGAGATGTCTCCCCTGATTATTTTGCACATAATGAATCGCCCCGGCTCGTTTTAACATTTGGTGCCTGCAAGCCAAATTCTCTCTCTCTCTCTCTCTCTCTCTCTCTCTCTCTCACACACACACACACACACCCAACACACCTCTTTGCATGATTAAACATTTATCATTGTAATGAATCACCACGACCCTATCACTGCTCTCTTTTTTGCAATAGGCGCAGCCTTCATTTATTGATAAACTGACCCGGGCGACCGGGAAACAGGATCCCAGAGAAATGGAGAAGGAGTTGGGGTGATGAAGCAAATTGGGCACAGAGCGAGGGAACAGAGGAAATCAATGTCTAGGAGGCTGTGCGGTTTTGTGGCGGAGAAATACCACTTTCTGGGGAGGTGGGTCCTGTTTGTCATAAGAACGTCAGAAGAGCCCTGTTGGTTCAGGCCAAAGCTCATCTAGTCCAGCTTCCTGTATGTCACAGCGGCCCACCGGCTGCCTCAGGGAGCACACAAGGCAACAAGAGGCCTGCATCCTGTGGCCACTCCCCTGCAGCTGGCATTCTAAAGTAGCCTACTACTAACGTAAGGAGGTTGCACAACCCATCATGGCCGATAGCCCACGACGGACTTTTCCTCCAGGAATCTGTCCAATCCCCTTTGAAAGGCGTCTAGGCCAGACTCCATCATCACTT
Source organism: Lerista edwardsae (assembly GCA_029204185.1). Lineage (NCBI taxonomy): Eukaryota > Metazoa > Chordata > Lepidosauria > Squamata > Scincidae > Lerista > Lerista edwardsae. The sequence continues at coordinate 3,528 of JAJKFI010033622.1, forward strand.
CACTGTGGCAAGGAGTTCCAAAGAATAATTACCCCTCTGGGTAATTAATTGTCTGCGGATTTGGAACCTGCAGACTTGACTCGTGCTGGGAAGTGGGTTAGGATTGCACCCTTAATTGTGGTGCAAAAAAAATTGTGCTGCTTGGCCAATTGTGCTGTTCTGTGAGCTGCGTGTGGCTTGTAAGCCGTGGTTTGGCAGCCCCTGGTGTAGATCACTGGTGCCTGATTGCCAGGCAGAAGGTGGGATTAATTACTTAAATGGTGTCATCTAATCCCTGCCGGACGGCTGTCTCTAGCAGCACCCTCTGGCCGCCTGCAGCAAAGCACACACAGCCCCAGGGAAGGGGGGCAGGCTTGGCCCAGGCCTTCCCCCCCAATTCCGGGTTTCAGTGTCTTAGGCAAGTGCTCTGATATGGGTGCAGGAAACCCATGAAGCCTCAGACTGCTCTTGCTGTGCTCCCACCCTCCCTCCGCTTTGCTGTCTCTGAATGTTCATTTGGCTTGTTGCCCCAGGACTGTAAATCTGCTCTTTGAAATATCACACATTCAGGAGCATAAAACAAAAATTAGTTAATGGGTGCCAGAAATAATCTATCATGAGCTCTGTGCCATTCAGGTCTTGCCGGGCTGCTGCTTGGCGTGGGCCCTGCCTCCTTGTAGAAGCTCCGCATTTCTCCCAAGATCTCCCAGTGTGGCACAAGGGCCTCTGCGGAAGAGTCTAGGGCAGCGTTTCCCAAACTGTGGGTCCAGGCCTGATGGTTGGCGGGTTGTGAAACTGACATGCTGAGAGCAGGCAAGGAAAGTGTACCAGTAGGGCCGGTTGTTCGACATACGCACCTCTTGTTTCGTGTGTGGGTGAGCGCACTGGTGCTGCTATGGCTGGTGCGCTCGTCCATAGGCTATGATTCTTTTTTATCATCGTTTCCATATTATTTTTGATTGATGATCCAAGGCTTTGATTTTTGGGTGGGACGCTGCAGCATTGGTGCGTTTGCAGGAGGAGGAGGGTGTCGTGGTTTGAGAGTTGGACGAGACCGGGAACAGCCAGGTTTCAAATCCCTGCTCAGCCAGGAAGCTTCCTGAGCCACCTGGGGGCCAGTTACTCTTCCTCTCTGCCTCACCTAACTTCATAGGGGTTGTTGTCAGGAAAAAGGAGGGGAGGAACCCTGTACAGCGCCCTGAGCAACTTGGAGGAAGGGCGCTGTAAAAATGTGCAGAAACCAAACAGCCACTAAATCGAAGCTGACAAACAGCTGGCTATGGACCGGGAGCAATCAGCTTGGGAACCCTCACAAATTGAGGGGTGCAATCCTAAACTGGAGGTAGGCCGGCACAGTTAGAATGCCAAATACGAGGGAGCGGCCACAGGATGCAGGCGTCTTGTTGTCTCTTGTGCTCCCTGAGGCATCAGGTGGGCCATTGTGAAGCTGGACTAGATGGGCTTTGGTCTGATCCAGCAGGGCTCTTCTTATGTTCTTAAGGCCCAGATTGGGTTGCAAGTGATTATAGCTCCTTCCCCTCAGACAGGATAGCAAATTCTGTTTAATTTACCTCAGAATGCCAGATTATTTACCTCAGAATGCCATATACAAGGGAGTGGCCACAGGATGCAGGCATCTTGTTGTCTCATGTGCTCTCTGAGGCACCTGGTGGGCCACTGTGAGATGCAGGAAGCTGGACTGGATGGGCCCTTGGCCTGATCCAGTGGGGCTCTTCTTATGTTCTTAAGACCCAGATTGGGTTGCAAGTGATTATAGCTCCTTCCCCACAGACAGGATAGCAAATTCTGTTTAATTTACCTCAGAATGCCAGATTATTTATCTCAGAATGCCATATACAAGGGAGTGGCCACAGGATGCAGGCATCTTGTTGTCTCATGTGCTCTCTGAGGCACCTAGTGGGCCACTGTGAGATGCAGGAAGCTGGACTGGATGGGCCCTTGGCCTGATCCAGTGGGGCTCTTCGTATGTTCTCAAGGACATTTCTTCCCTGTTCTGACAACTCTACCTTTTGTGTCTCTCTCGGCAGGAGGCCCAAGTGACCTGGACCACAAACGCTGGGAGGGACCAAGACGCAGCAGGCCAAAGTGATGGAGCAGGAACCCAATGCTAGAGTGATGGCTGGTGGCAAGAAGAAGATGGGAAGAGGTGGTGCAAAGAGAGAGAGGAAAGCTCGCACCTGAGCCAGGTTCCGCCGTCCACCCAGATCCCGCCTGGTCTTGTGCGACTGCAAAGGAAGCTCGAGAAGATGGCCGAAGAACCGACTTCCGAGAAGCGCCTTCGCTAGCGCCGGTGCAGGTGACGTCCCAGGAGTCGCGCCCTCCCCTTCGACTGGATGCGTCTTCATGGTGCGGAAGCCATGGAGGGGAAGGAGAGAATGGCCACGCTTCCCAAGGAACAGTAGTCCGCGGCGGGGTTGTGCTGTCCGACGAACCGTCCCTTTCCAGCCGACAAGCGAACCCGTCCCCCATCTCTCCGCGTGGCCCTTCCAAATGGCAGGCCATCAGTGGGCCGCGACATCAGCACTGTGCGCTTGTGTGGCGGCCGTGTCCCTCCTGTACGTGGCCGAGGTGCGGGCGGACTGCTGGCTGATCGAGGGCGAGAAGGGCTTCGTGTGGCTGGCCATCTGCAGCCAGAACCAGCCGCCCTACGAGTCCATCCCCCAGCAGATCAACAGCACCATCCTGGACCTGCGGCTGAACGACAACAAGATCAAGAGCGTCCAGTTCGCCTCGCTCAGCCGCTTCAGCAACCTCACATACCTCAACCTGACCAAGAACGAGATCTCCTACATCGAGGATGGGGCCTTCTCGGGGCAGTACAACCTGCAGATGCTGCAGCTGGGCTACAACCGCCTGCGGAACCTGACCGAGGGGATCCTGCGGGGGCTGGGGAAGCTGGAGTACCTCTACCTCCAGGCCAACCTCATCGAGACCGTGACCCCCAACGCCTTCGGGGAGTGCCTCAACATCGTCAACATTGACTTGTCCATGAACCGGATCCAGCGGCTGGACAGCAACACCTTCCGGGGCCTGGCCAAGCTGTCCGTCTGCGAGCTGTACAGCAACCCCTTCTACTGCTCCTGTGAGCTCCTGGGCTTCCTCCAGTGGCTGGAGGGCTTCACCAACACAACGCGCACTTACGACCGCATGCAGTGTGACTCCCCGCCGGACTACTCCGGCTACTACCTTCTAGGGCAGGGCCGGAGCGGCTACCGCAATGCCTTGGGCATGCTCTCTTCCCTCTGCACGGGCGGGCCCTACACCATGCCGCCTTACGCCCTCCCCCCCAAGCACCCGGTGACCACGGCGCCTCCGGAGAGCCCCTGCCCCGACGAAGAGTGCTTCTCCGGCGACGGCACCACGCCGCAGGTCTCCCTGCACACCCCCGTGATCGACCCCGGCCTGTACCCCACCATGAAGCTGAAGCACGTCACGCACAACTCGGCCATCTTGAGCGTGCAGATCCCGGCGCCCTTCAGCAAGATGTACACGCTGGCCCAGTTTGAGAACGGCCGCTACAACACCCTGACCAAGCTGCTGAAGAAGAAGGAGGAGATCGAGCTCACCGACCTGGGCCCCAACGAAGACTACACCTACTGCGTGATGTCCACCAACCGCGTGTCCCGCTACAACTACACCTGCCTCACCATCAACCTCAACAAGCAGAACAGGGAGGAGCCGCTCCCCAGCCCCTCCACGGCCACCCACTACATCATGACCATCTTGGGGTGCCTGTTTGGCATGGTCATCGTCCTGGGGGTGGTGTACTACTGCCTCCGCAAGAAGCGCCACCAGGAGGAGAAGCACAAGAAGGCCGCCGTCAACATGAAGAAGACCATCATCGAGCTGAAGTACGGGCCAGAGATGGAGACCACCAGCATCTCCCAACTGTCCCAAGGCCAGATGTTGGGTGGCGAGACCGTCACTCGCATACCGTACCTCCCCTCCGTGGGCGAGGTCGAGCAGTACAAGCTGATTGACAGCAGCGAGACCCCCAAGACCGCCAAGGGGAACTACATGGAGGTGCGGACAGGGGAGCAGCCCGAGAGGCGTGAGTGCGAGCTGCCCCTGGCCCCGGACAGCCAGAGCTCAGTGGCGGAGATCTCCACCATCACCAAAGAGGTGGACAAGGTCAACCAGATAATCAACAACTGCATCGATGCCTTGAAATCGGAGTCCACCTCCTTCCAGGGGGTGAAATCGGGGGCGGTGTCCACGGCCGAGCCTCAGCTGGTGCTCTTGTCCGAACAGATCCCCGGCAAACACAGCTTCCTGGCCCCGGTCTACAAGGAGAGCTACAACCACCCCCTCCAGAGGCACCACAGCATGGAGGCCCCCCCGAAACGCTCCAGCACTTCTTCCAGCGGCTCCATCCGGAGCCCCAGGTCCTTCCGCTCCGAGGCCTCCGCCCACAAATCCGAAGCCAAATATATCGAGAAAACGTCCCCCACCACCGACACCATCCTCACTGTGACGCCGGCGGCCGCGATCCTCCGGGCCGAGGCGGAGAAGATCCGGCAGTACAGCGAGCACCGGCACTCGTACCCCGGATCCCACCAGGGGGAGCAGCACGAGGGCATGGGCGGGCGCAAGCCCTCCATCTTGGAACCTTTGACCAGGCCCCGCCCCAGAGACCTGGCCTACTCCCAGCTCTCCCCGCAGTACCACAACCTGAGCTACACCTCGAGCCCGGAGTACACCTGCAAGCCCTCACACAGCATCTGGGAGCGCTTCAAGCTCAACCGCAAGCGGCACAAAGAGGAGGAGGAGTACATGGCCGCCGGGCACGCCCTGCGCAAGAAGGTCCAATTTGCCAAAGACGAGGATCTGCACGACATCCTAGACTACTGGAAGGGGGTTTCTGCCCAACACAAGTCCTGAGCCCGCCGCACAACTTGTGACTTAAACCCTGGACCAAAAGACAAAACAAAAAATCAAAGATCCGCAGCAGCTATTTTTAACCCTGACTTGTCTTTACAAAAACAGATAACTTGAGGGAATCTATAATTATTCTATACAATGGAGAGAGAGGGAGAGACAGTCAAGATGGGGGTAGGTGGAGGTGGGTATTTAAACCAACCAACCAACCAACCAACCACCACCGCACCTGTTTGGGAGGCGCACCAAATTTGAGGCCGGGGGGGGGGGGGACACAAAAAAATCAACAACCACACAAGAGGCTTAAAAACGAACAAAACTGTGGTGTGTAAAAAAAAAAGTTTTGTTTTCTTTTTTAAAAAAAATAAACAGAAAATTGAATTAAAAAAGGAAATAAGAGGAAAGTTAAAGTGAGAGAGAGAGAGAGAGGCAGTTTGAAACGAAGGAGTATGATGGAAGCGGTACTGCATGACTCCTAATTCTGTGATTTTTGTGGACTGTGTACAGTTTTGTCGTCTTCTTCCTTTCAAGTAACCAAAAAAACAAAAAAAAAAGTGAAACGAGCAGATTGAAATGAGAAAAAGGTAAATCAGAAAGAGATAGAAGGATTTTTTTTTTTTTACAAAAAAACCACACACAAAAACTCTTGTTCTTAAAGATTATCTCTTGGGCCTTTTACAAATGGAGTCTTCCAGTCTAGACAATTGAACTGCTTGAAGTCCCATTTGTGTGCAGTTCTCGGGTGAGAGGTTTTCTGCCGCCGAATCGCACTGTAAAAACGGACGCCGTTCTATTGTACAGAGAGAAGAGAAAATTCTATATTTGCAAATGTTTGCTGTATAATGAGAGAGAGAAAAAGAGAGAGAGAGAGAGAGGAAAATATTACATCTACTAAAAGAAATATATCTATATATTCACCTGTTTGTACCAGGTTTTAATCATGGATTTTAGAAAAAAAAAAAGGAAAAAACACCTACCCGTTGGGCGTGGTTTTTTTCTCCTCCTGGTTTGCTCCATGGTTTTCCGGGGAAGGGGAGGGGGTGGTGAGAGGGTCTCGTGCCTCTGATGAATGTTGGTTGTGCCTTCAGTTCTGGTCGATTCCAAGCGCGCTGCGGCAAAGAGGTATTCTGTAAGAGAAAGTCAGAGTTCCTCTCGATTCTCAGAAATCTGTTGGGGATAAGGATGGAGAGGTCAGGAAGGTTTGCTCAGGAATGGGGGTCCCAAATTCCACAACATTAGGTTCCTCCACCTTGACGTGCTAGCTTTCTGATGCAGGGAAGCACTCAAACCCAGGACCCCTGCCTGTGACCTGTTGTGACCCCCAGGTTGGGAAACAGGCTTCTAGATCCTTCCTTGGGGAAAGCCCATTCGCCGCCTGCTTTTTCGAAGACGTTTCGGCTCCCTGACGACTGCTTCCCCCCCCCCCACGTCCTTCCGGAATGTTCCTGGTCGCAGCCTGGCTTTGTCAGGGCCAGCTCCACGTTTTGTGGGCTCTTGGCCAACCTCTCTCCATGGATCCTACCCAAAGGTTCACGATGGTGCCTACTTTGACTCTCCACCACCCAGAGGCGCAGAGAGGCCATTTTGGGAACCAGCAGGCAGACTTTTTGGAGGGCTGTGGGCCCCTAACTCTGGCGGGGCCATGCCGGCCTTGAAAGCCGACTTAGCTGCTTCTGGCCGGCCTCGCAGCCCTCCGGAGGCGTGTCCAGGTGTCTGAGTCAAGCTGGCGAGGCTTGCCGAGCCCCAGGAACTCAGCATCGCCCCTGTTTACCCCGTGGCGCGCCGGTTGCTAAGCAACCCGCTCTGCTGCCAAAGGCCTGTGCAGGCCCCAGGGCGCGCTCCGCGGCTCCGCTCCTCCGCTCCTTTTCAAGGGCAGCCCCAGTGGGCAGGGGGGCTCCCAAGCAGCTGCGCTCCTCTGCCTGCCGTCTCGGAAAGCGATTCTGACAGGCTTTCTTGGGGGGAAAAAAAAGATTGTGTCTGTTGGGGGGGGAGCGAGAGCGGGAGCAGGTTGGACAATGGAAGGGGGGCCACGCACCACTTCCCTTCCACCACCCCCCGCCCAAACCCACGGTGATCTGTGAAGGCAAGACGCCACTATCGGGGCTTCAGTATGGACAGCAAGCTGGCTCCCGAGGAAAACGTCCATTCGGCGCCAATCAAAGCAGGTTTCATCTTTTCCCCACGCCATCTGCTTCCTGGCCCATGGCGGGCACAATTCTCGCATCACCCAAGCATGGAAAGGCACCCAGGCCTCGCGCCAAGGTCACCCAAGAAGGGGGCACCCCTCACGGGATTCCGTCAAGATAACTTCAGATCTTTTTTATTTTATTTTGTTACACACACACATCTAGGGGAAATCCGAGCTCACTGCAGCTTCAGACAAAACAAGGAACGGTCACCTGCAGTCACGCCTTCTCTCTGCCACAAACCAGGGCCTTAGGGCGCAATCCTAACCTGGAGTTAAGCTGGCACAGTTAGGCCAGCAGAGTCTGGCCGGCACAAGGACCACCGTCAAGCGCGTTTGGACCACTCTCGGAGCCAGGGAGGACGGCGCACATCTATGTGTTGGCCTCTCTGACTCCGAGAGTGGTCCAAACACACTTTACAGTGGCCCTTCTGCCGGCCAAACCTGGCTGGCCTAACTGGTGCCAGCCTAACTCCAGGTTAGGACTGCGCTCTCAATCATGTCCCCCCTTCTCAGGCACCTTTTTTCGAGACATGGAAAGATGTTCTCTGAATCTGAACACGCTCAATGACTCTTGTGCAGTCACTGATAAGATGGCCTATTCTGGGTCAGCCAGAGAGAGAAACAGACCTAGATCCACTCCGACATTTAGGTACACACCTAATTCAGAAGACATATACAACTACAGTACCAGGAGTGGTGCAATTCTCTGCGCTGGCCACAGAAACTCGGCCACTGCAGTACACATTCACACAACACCCACAGTGAACCACAATTTACTTCTAGAGGAAACCACCAACTCAGATGCTTGGGGAAAAACGGGAGGAGAAATGCATGAAAGACAAAGCCAACAATGGCTACTGAACCTCCATATATAGGGGCAGTCTTTCACTGAATGCCAGTTTGTTACCTTTGAGACTTCCCAGGGGCTTCCACTGGGACGAAAGGAACCTGTGGTCCAATTCTGCAGGGCCTTTCTGGTCTTCTTACATTCCGCACTTTGAAAACGTAGATTCTGCAACCTGCAGAAATTATGCAAATGAAGCAAAATTCAGTGGAAGATTCTCATCACGGGCAAGCACCCCTTATGCTCCCAAGTCCATGAAGGCTATTATTCAGTTCAGCTGCCCTCTCATCCTGGATGTTGCCTCTCTTCCACATTTTGTGGCCAAGAGAACTTCCTGTTTGGGAGGGAAATTGCCTGGGTTTTTTCCTGTTTTTTTTGGCTCGTTCTCCAGCTCAATTTTCCCCTTTGGGTCTTCACTTCCAGCTACTGGCTTCCACTTAACACCTCCTAAGGCTCAGCTTGGAGAGCCTGCCTCAGGCAAAACATCTCGCCAAGGCCCAGTGAATCGTGATGGATTTCCAGAGTCTAACAACAGGGCTTCTTTCCCCAGGGGTTCTACACATCCTTAGTGCTGAAACCTTCCAGTGCTACACACCACCTAGCTTTTGACAATTGCCCATTTGAATGGAGCCAGCTGGATGGTTTTCAATCTCTCCCCCCATGCCCTATCCTAAAAATGTGCCTTTTCACCTCATTTCCACAGGAAGCCCCCTCCCCGCAAAAGGATCATTGATTTTTTTTTTCCAGCTTCCCTTCTGTGTTCCAGAACTTCAGGGAATAAATTGGCTCGCTCTCACCTTCTTGGCAGGGGTGTCAAGCTTGTTGGGTATAGTGGGCGGGACCAGAGGCATTTCTACAAGGATGGCAAAGCTCTAAGTGTTGCAAGAAGCCTTACCCTGTCATGTAAATCCCTCCTCTCCCTTGCTGTTGTAGCCAGTAAGCAATGCCAAGATGTTGCTGTTCCCTGTGAGGATGGGCTAAAACGGTGCAGGAGAGGAGTGATTTCTACTGCAAGGTAAGGTTTCTTGCAAAACTTAGAGCTTTGCCATCCCTGTAGAAACGCCACTGGGCGGGACAGCTGTCATGGCACCTGCTGAGGGCCGGAACGAAACAGGAAGTGAAGTCATTAAGGCAGAGGATGGCCAGAAAATAAGCACTTTGTTATCACGGAGAAACTCATGAGGTTTCTGAAGAGAATGACTGAAGAGAAAAGGGGCAAATCTTAATCATACCTGTTCCCCAGGAGCCACCATCTTGGGTCTCGGAAAATCCAAGATGGCTACACCCGAGTCTAGCAAGATTTGGGCACCGCCATCTTGGATCTCATGAAATCTCATGAGATTTGGGTGCTGCCATCTTGGATCTTATGACCCAAGGCAGCCCAAATCATCCATCCAGAAGCTTCCCCTGTCCTTTTCAATGGGCTTTGCAGTAGCCATGGACATCATTTTGAAGGGCCTCTGCTGGCTTCCCACCACTCTCTTTTGCTGGCCTACGGCGGATTTTGAGGGTCTCCACTGCTGGCAGGTAAGGCACTGCTCCTGCTAACCCCATCGATCCCCCTGGATCAGTGGCTCCCTCTAGAGGACTCCTTATCCGCTGCAGTTTTCAGGAACCTCATCCCAGTGGGTAGCGAGAACGGACTGCATCTTGGGAAGGAGGAACAGGGCAAGGAAGAGCTTTCTGGACCAGCTGCAGAAAGCCCTCAGCTGGCCTTGGCACAGACTCAGGCTTGCTGGCCCAGACCCACAAGAAAACGGATCAATGAGAGTAATTTAAGACTCTGCACACAGCACTCGCCTAATTTTAGCTCAAGGCAGCAGTTTGGAAACCCAGCTTGGAACCTATTAACATTTCTGAGTGCTCGTCGAAGGGAGGAAGACGCCCAGGGGGAAAACGAGTCCCCTCTTTTCCCCACCCAACCCAGGGGCCGCCCAATGTCTGTTAACCCACCACTTACTGGGGCACACCCACGTGTGCATGAAGGCTAAAAGCAGGCTCACATGTGCATTGCACATCCCATAATAATTGGCAGAAGAACGTAAGAATTGCTTTTCACAGGTAGCCACAGGAGATACATTTCCGATCCTTACACGGTTGCCGAAACTGCGGCTAAAAGAGAAACCAATCCTTACTGTGCAACCAAGCAGCCGTCTGGCATGCTAGAGGAGGGAGATGGCTAGAATGCTAACAGGAAGCATCCTGTCCCCTGCTTGTGTTCTGGCTGCCTCCCTCCTCCAGCAGTCTGGCTGACTGATTTTTGTGCTCTTCTTCTAGCATTCTGTAACAGGCTGCAAAGGAAGAGGCAGTGGTGCTTCCTGCCACAGGAAATGAAAACAGGTGAGTACTGGGCGCAGGGCAGGGAGCAGAGAACCGCGGATAACCGAGTCTGCGGATATGTGGGGGAACTGTCCTGAAAAACACAAGAGATGCCACATAACATCATCTCCGAGGCAAGGTCATGTGGCGTCATTATTGGCCTACAGGGTTCGGTCAGTGCTGGCTTTTTCGTCATCTCCATGCAGGTGCGCTAATGCAAGCTGGGGAACCAATGGGAGGTTTGCAGGCAGAGTCATACAAGAGCACCGCTCCCTTCCCACCCTCCCCCCTGCAGTTCCAAGGTGCCCCCACAAGGGGCACCAGAATGCAGGACATGTTTGGCCCTGTTTGGCCTTGCCTCTCTCCTCACAGTGCTGTCAGTATTGACCTTCAGGGCACTCTCACCTCCCCCACGGTGTGAAAGGTTATTCCAAGGGGAAAGGGACAAGGTGACAGAGGTGGCCTTTCGGTGGCTGACGATCTGCCCTTTTCAGCAGGGAGAACAAGCGCCAGATTTCACAGCAAGGCAGCCGGCAGAAGGGAACCATTTAGCTCAGAAGGGCACGTAGCACAGTGTTAAAAGGTTCCCCTTGTTAAGCACCAGAAACAAATGTGGAAATGCTGGGAGAGAGATGAGACCTTTCAGGTCAAGGCACATCCTGTGCTTACCAAGAGGAGGCCCAGATGGTGGCATTCAAGGCTGAGTAGCCACAAGGAGAAAATGAGTTGGGGTTGCTGGGCAGAGACAGGAGGAATACCAGCATCGGTTCATCCAGGAAGCCTGGCAAAGGAAGGAGAAGATCATGAATCCAAGTGTGGGGTGGCGCAAACCAGTGGCGTTTCTACAGGGATGGCGAAGCTCTAAGTTTTGCAAGAAGCCTTACCTTGCAGTGGACATCACTCCTCTCCTGCACCGTTTTAGCCAATCCTCACAGGGAAAAGCAGCATCTTGGCATTGCTTACTGGCTACAGCAGCAAGGGAGAGGAGGGATTTACAGGACAGGGTAAAGCTTCTTGCAACACTTAGAGATTTGCCATCCCTGTAGAAACGCCTCTGGCGCAAACTTAATGCTCCCTGAGGCATCTGGTGGTCCGCTGTGAGATACAGGAAGCTGGACTAGTAGGGCCTTTGGCCTGATCCAGCAGGGCTGTTCTTAGGATAGCAAATCCTGTTTTATTTACCTCAGAAATTTACCTCAGAATGCCAGGTGCAAGGGAGTGGCCACAGGATGCAGGCACCTTGTTGTCTCATGTGCTCCCTGAGGCATCTGGTGGGCCGCTGTGAGATACAGGAAGCTGGACTAGTAGGGCCTTTGGTCTGATCCAGCGGGGCTCTTCTTATGTTCATATATATTAGGTCTTTCAATTTAAAAATGCATTCCGTTCATTACCAATCCTGCAAAGAAAGGAAGAAAAGATCAGTAAATATTTACCAACATACTATAACAACTGCTTCCAGGGCCAGCCAGCGCAGTAGCTAATTAAAAGTCCTTTTGAGACTATCCTCTTCGAGATCTCCATAGGAACTGCAATTCCTCTTCCCAGGTATATGGATTCAAAATCTATTCTAATTTTCAGCACAGACCTTGCTGTTTATTGAGTCTTTTCCTCCAATTTCCACGGCTGAAAACCGAACTAAATATGGAAACGTAACCCCTTCCATCAGTGGCCCCCAAACTGGGCACAGTGGCGTGACGATCAGAGTTAACGAGCAATGCCTGGAGGATGTGGAAAGGTTCGAGGGGGAACCCGTTCGGCCAGCTCTTTACGGCCAATAGGGGTGTGTGGCCTGGGAAAGAAAGAGGCGGGGCCATCGCTAAGCATTGTGGGTCGATGCAAGCCAGTTTCTTTGCCGCCTCGATGGCCAATATTCTGCTTACCTGGCCAGTGGTGGATGCAGCCCCTTAGTCAGCTTCTGGTGTTGCAGATTGATGAAGGAATCTCGTATCCTTTCTCCACTTGGCAACTGCGAAGGCCGGAAGGGTCCAGGCAGCCGTTCAAGCCCTAATAAAAATTGAGGCGTTTTGTGTTCGTTTTACTTACAAAATAAACGTGCTTCTGACGAGTCGGCATTTTTTTTCCGCCAAGTGCCGCAGAGAAAATAGACCAGAAGAGTTTAACCTGAGCCAGCTTTCCAGCTAGTTTCCCGCAGCTGGAGCTAGGACGGACGGGGAGGAGGGAAAAGAGCGAGTCGAAAGGGGGGGGGAAGGTGCAGAAGGCCCCAGGAGACCGGTGTACCTCTCGGGCTATTTATCAAAGTGCTAACGCAAACACACTCAGGGAAGACGAGGGTTACTCCAGTCAAACGGCTGGGCATGGAAAGTTCAAGCAGCTGCATTATGTACTCATATTCTTCATATATATAGAAGGTATGCGTGTGTGTATTCTTCACACACACACACACACACACACACACACACACACACACACACACAC
>JAJKFI010033623.1:0-16231 GCA_029204185.1 Lerista edwardsae
CCTAGCTGCATAATACATGGGCTACAACATCGATTTTCTTTCCGATTTCTTCCTTCCCCGCGGATCCGCCGTTCCCCCTTTCATATTCCCGGCTGGGGCACGATCCAATGCACAGGGAGCCGCTCTCTCAGGAGTGCACTTCCATGCACTGATGCTTTCTGATGCTTGCTTTGGCTTTTGACCCCCTCTTTCCTGTTAGCCATTTCTTCATGCATATGTATGGGGCTATCCAGTGGTGTCATCTAAATGATTTAAGAACAGGTACTCACTTTTGATTGGCACATGTCGGGACCCACCCACCGGAAGTGACGTCATAAGCTGGAAGTGAGGTTGTGGCAGGAAGTGACATGAAAAAAGCCCTTTTTGAGGCCTCAGACAATTTTAAACTGACCCAACAGTTGTGACAGTATTCCACAGCACCCCCAGAACACGTGAAGGAGGCCTGGCATCAGGTTAAAGTGACCCAACAGTTCCAAAACCCCAGAGCAGCTCATTTTTCAGTGGCAAGGCAAGGCAAGGCTCCACTCGCTGCCTGCCTGCCTGCCTCTGAGAACGTGCAGGAAATTCAAACGTTGCAGGGGCGGAGTCAACGAGTGGGCAGGGCCAACTGTAATCCTAGAAACCGGTACTCGCGTACCCCCGCGTACCCCCTGCATGACATCACTGTGTGGAACCAACACTCTCATCATTGTAGCCTCTAAAGGGTCCCCCCTTGCGATTGGAAACGCTGCTTTTCCAGGGTTCCCCGTCGTCCTGAGCATCAGAGCACCCACCTCTCGGAGCACCCGGGAGCCTGGGTTTCCTGATAGTTTTGCCCGTCGCGGCCAATCGGCGTTGCACCACTGTGACGAGGTTCCTCCCAGCCACATCCGGTCAGCGTCGGTGTCAGTCAGGCTGCCAGGAGGGTGAGATTTATTTAGGGTTCTTTCTTCGCGGCAGTGCCCTGTCACTGTCACTCAGGATTCCAGCACCGCATGCCGGCTGCCTGTAATGGTAGTGGCACTTTAAGGCACCAGTCAACTTGCCAGAAACATGCGCTTTCCCGCACAGGCCTTTGGCATCAGCTCTGGTTTTGCTCTAGCCTGGGCTACTTGGTGATTCCGGAACGGAAGCGCTGAGCCCGAGGGCGAAATAAAACGCCATTAGTTCTGCCGCAGCCTCGAGATCCCCCCGGCTCCAGCTGTCCGGGTCAGCTTAAGCAATCGGCCTTGTTCTGGGCCCCCCTCTCGTTCCAGGGCATTGCGCCACAACCTCCGTGACATATTAGATTTAGCGTCCCTCCGGTGGGGGGGGGGATCTTGGCTTGGGGGAGCCTCCTGCTCGACTTTCCTGGTAATAAAGGAAATTAAAAGAGATGCCTCGAAGCCTGTAATTTGTCAACTTTATTGAGATGGGGGGAGGAAAAAAGGAGTGCGCCCTTTCAGAGTGTACCTTTGCCGCTGTCATTTTGATGCGCTGGGAGGGAAAAAAAAATCTGTTGGCCCAACTGCCCCATAGGAGGTTCTGGAAAGAAGCCTTGCAGAGCTGAAGGAACAATTCACACCGCAGAAAGTGTGCCGACAGCCATTTCTGCCATGCAGTAAAGACATTTGCTTGGTAACACACAACAGGCACGTGCCAGAGTCTCATTTCTTGGGCATGGGTCCTGCGCATGCTCCAGCACACTGATGTGCATGCATTATTTACACTGCCTAAGAGGTTAGGCCAGGTTAGTAATCCCAGCTCAGATGCTATTTGATTTAACTGGAAAGACCAGTTTACACCATCGGTCCATGGAAGAAGTGTTAGTTAAGCCACCATTGGCCCTTCCCATTGATTAACTGAACCAGTTGATTAACTGAACCAACGTTAAATAGATTTGCCTGTCATCCAGACCCCTTTAAAGTGCCTCTTTGAAATATCGAAGAAAATGAGAAGGCTTGCAATTTTTAAATTGTGGTTTGAAAGGAACAGGCCATCTTTAATATGAACTCCATCTGGTGTAGCCAGGGTGGGGTGGTGGTTTGGGAGTTGGACTTAGACCCGGGAGATCCAAGTTCAAACTTCCACTCAGCCATCAAGCTTCCTGGCTGAGCTTGGGCCAGTCGCTACCTCTTGGCCTCACCCACCCCACAGGGTTGTTAACATAAGAACATAAGAAGAGCCCCATTGCTGGATCAGGCCAAAGGCCCATCTAGTCCAGCTCCCTGCATCTCACAGCGGCCCACCAGGTGCCCCAGGGAGGCACGAGACAACAAGATGCTTGCATCCTGTGGCCACTCCCTTGTACCTGGTACTCTGAAGTAGCCTACTACTAATGTAAGGGGGTTGCACAACCCATCATGGCCTATAGCCCACGATGGACCTTTCCTCCAGAAAAGGAAAGGACATATGACATATGTTGTGAGCAGTGGTGTCATTCAAATGATTTAGGAACAGAAACTCACTTTTGATTGGCACTTGTCGGGAACCCGGAACCAGCCACGGAGCCCGTTAGGATCCAGAACGCCCATTCTGGTCCGTCCCCCCTGAATGACATCACTGGTTGTGAGGACATATGGCTGGGGAGGAGCTATGGACACCCCCCCCCCCGAGCTCATTGGAGGACGGGTGGTGGAACAATGTGGAAAATAATAGATATTGCAGGCAGGCACCAGAATCGGAATAGCCAGCAAGAGTGCACTGTAACTCCCAGCTCTACCAAATAAAATGTGCCTTCGCTAATTAACGTTGGTCCCACAGTTAATCGGCTAAAGCCCTGGTTGATTGATCCACTGCTGAAACCAATTATAACTTGCGATCACTATATTTGGGGTGCAGCGGCGGTTTGCAAACCTCAGGTCTCGAGTTGGAGCAATTCATCGATCTTTCCTTTAAAAAAAAAAGGAAAAGACTTGGTGCAAAGACATGCGACTAGGTTGTTCCACAGTCAAGCACAAGAGCCGATTCGGCAGTTGAGTAGCAAACACTAAAGCTGCCCTGATCTGCCGCAAATGAAGCCACAAGAAAAAGGAAATTGGCAAGAGAGGGCTAGTGAAGGCATGTGAGAGCGAGTGCAAGTAAAGTGGGGGCGATGGAAGCGAGCGTTCAAACAAGGTGGTTTAGTCAAATTGGCCCCGCGCTTGTGCCGGGGAGGTGAGCAGATGGCCCATAGCCACAGCTTGCACCTTGCAGGGGCATAGCTGCAGAAGTGCAGGGGGGTGCAATTGCACCGGGCAACAAGTTTTAGGGGGGCAATGAGCATGAACTAGGGACTAAAATTGTGAAAACCTTGGTCTGTATGATGACAAAACGCAGTGCAGAGGGCAAAATGATGCCTCTGAAGTGATGTCACAACAGGACGTGACATCACAGTTGTACTTCGATTTTCTTGTGGGTATTTTTTTTTTGGCCATAACTTTTGATAGGATGAAGCTATTACACTCCAATTTCTTTCATTGCATTCTGCACGAAATTCCGCATCAAATGGTCTATAACATGACAGTTCTTATTCCTAAAATCCACAATTTTTACACGACATTTTCTGTCCATAATGTTTGATAGACTGAAGATGTTACGCCCTGGTTTATTTCATTGCGATCTGCACTAAATTCAGCATTGAATGGTGCGTAACATGATGGTATTATTCGTACAGACCGAAGCTTTCACCATTTGGGCCACCAGTGCAGTGATGTCATGCAGGGGGTACGCGGGGGTACGCAAGTACCGGTTTCTAGGATTACAGCTGGCCCCGCCCACTTGTCGACTCCGCCCTCTGCAACGTTTGAATTTCCTGCATGTTTGAGTTGCCTGCATGTTCTCAGAGCCAGGCAGGCAGGCAGGCAGTGAGCGGAGCCTTTCCTTTCCTTGCCACTGAAAAATGAGTTGCTCTGGGGTTTTAACATGATGCCAGGCCTCCTTCACATGCTCTGGGGGTGCTGTGGAATACTGTTGCAACTGTTGGGTCGGTTTAAAATCGTCTGAGGCCTCAAAAAGGGCTTTTTTCATGTCACTTCCTGCCACGACATCACTTCCGGCTTATGATGTCACTTCCGGTGGGCGGGTCCCGACACGTGCCAATCAAAAGTGAGTACCTGTTCTTAAATCATTTAGATGACACCACTGGGCCAGTGCCAAGCTCAGCATGTGCAACCGCACCCCCTGCACGCCTTTAGCTATGCCCCTGCTCACGACCCACTGTTTTGACGGCGGGGAACAGACAGAGCTGTGCCTGTGCCCACAGCTGCTTTTAGCCCTTGCAGCTCGTCTGGCGACTGGCTCGCGAGTCCTCCCACACCCGTCAGGCTCGCATCCCGAAACTGACTCGCCACAGCAAGCGATAGACAGCTTGGGCAGCCCGGGTGCAGCTGGAAGGAGAACAATGTTTAGATTTCTTTTGGTTAAAAAAACAAACGGGCCTCTGCGGTCAGAAAGCAACGGCGGTTCTCCTGGCTTTTTCCTGTGAAGTCTTGATGTTTTGCAGTGGCAAACGGTGCACCCTATTTAGAGCGGGAAGCAGATGGGCTGAGCGTTAGCGGCACGATCTCTGTGTAAGGCCGAGCGCTCTGCAGCCATATGCCTTGCTGTGCGGAGACAGGAGAGGCCTGATTCTGTCCGAGTGCTCAGGTTGGTTGAAGACGGATCTGCAAACATCTTGGAGGGATCGGTCGTATTTGCGGGGGGCTGGTCAGGAGAGCCCACCCAAAACAGGACCAGCTGGACGAGCTGCCAGTCAACATTTCCTGGGGGTCGGGCCCCCATGTTCACAGCTAAGGCCTATAGAATCTGAGATACAAATACTATTGGAATTATTTCTTATTGGTGATGGGGGAAAGCAGAGTAATGCAAGCAGTGGATTCCCCCTTTGGATCACCCACGGGAACCTCCCTCACCCAGGCTGACTGCTACTAACAAAAGGACGCAGGCAGAGGCTTGGTAAAGATGCAAAAAGAATAGTTTACTCACAGTGTTCCATTAGTTGCATATCTACAGCGTCTGATTAGGATCAGAGGCACATCTAGTACTTATAGACAATGCCCTATAGCTGCATCGCCATGCATGGAAGTGTGCTCAAGATGGCGGAGGGCATGAGAGCCCCTGGTACACACATCTAATCAGCTTGATGGTCAGGAGACAAAAAGGGACGTGCTCAGAGGAGAAAGGGAGGAAATAGGTTCAAGGCCACACCCCCGCAGGTATCACAGAGAGGACAGGTAAGAAAGGTCACAGGACATTTACCCTTTTGGACATTAGACTGCCCCCTCTAGACAGCAGACGGAGTTGCGCCAACTCCAACAAATACAACTCACTAGAGACTTTGGCTGCGATCCTATCCACACTTATCTGGGAGCCAGCCCCACGTAGAATGGGACTTACTTCTGAGTAGACACGCATAGGCTGGGGTTGTTTATCTCTCGATGGTGTAATGCAGCGGTCTCCAAGTGGGGGTGGGCAAAGGGTGGAGAGGGTGGCGGTCTCCACAGCTGGAGAGGAGTGAGCGGCTGTGTGGTGTTCTTGTTGCTTTCAACGATGGCTGTTTAGTCATTTTCTTAATTAAATATAGATTATGGCTCGGGGACGAAAGGGAGGTTTATTTATTCATGAGCTCCTTGGACTGGTGAAAGCTGCACAACGAACGGGGGACTTTCCGTCTGGGTTTGTGCTTCTGGAATTGCTCTGGGCCAGCCGCACAGCTCGCCCTTGGTCAGCCGGGCCTTGATGATCGCCTCGACATCTTCCTCCACGCCGCCCTGCAATTACGGGGATAATGGACCAAGCCTTGATCATAGCCGGACTCTGCAACTGGGCAGGCTGAAGGTCGCACTTGGGATGGAGGCTTGGAATCAAACAGGCAAGGAGTCCAGTCAGAGGAGGTGAAATAGAAACTGGCCACCTGCTTCCCTCCCCCCCCCACCCCGCTACCATTCTCACAACCCCACTCAGGTGCGACTTCCGGGCAGTCTTCAAGGGCAGCCCCACGTGGAGGGCATTGCAGCAGTCAAGCGTAGATGTAACAAGAGCGCGAGCTGCCACTGTGGGACTGCAGCTGCTGCAGAAGTACATTGTGGTGCGCCCAGGACTTTTTCCATTGTGGTGGGAGCCTAAATTCGGTGAGGCCATGGTTTGCCCAACGGCCCCCACATCCTTGGTGCCGACCCCTGCAGCGGCGCACGTGTGTTCCTCTGCAGTGCTAAAACACCACGCCAAAAGAGCCTTGATGCCACTGTACGTAGCAGCGAGTCTAGAGAGGCCTCCCGGCGCTCCCTCGGGTGAGTCCTCTGCCATTTAATTCCCATCTTTTGCAGTCAGAGCCCGGAGGGAGCAAGAAGCATCAAACACTTCCTGAGTCACCGCGGGGGAAGTCCCTGGGATCTCGTGTTGTACTTGTAGATCTCTATCAGGGCTCACAGCAGCAAGCGAAGTCTTTAATTTACTAAAAGCCTGGAGTTGCTCTCGGTCCGACCGGCGTGCAGGCAATCGACACAGCTACTGACACAGCAGGCAATCCTGCGTCAACCCTACTGGGACCCATTATCCTCTCTCTCTCTCTCTCTCGCACTCCCGGCTTCCTCTCCGTCTGATGTTTCCGGCTCCTTCCTGTCCCTGCAGCTCCGGTGGGCGTGCAGGCACAAGCGCGTGGACGGCCTTCTCTCCAGCCGCTGCGCAAGGCCAAACAGGGGCATCTCCGTCGAGCTGACTCTCACTCGCCAAGGCTCTCCGCCGCCCGCTTTGCAACGGCCCTGCCCGGCCCAATTTGCAGGACCAAAAGGCTCTCGCAGAGGGGCGAGGATGTTGCCTTGCTGTGGGTCGGACCAGCAGTCCAATGCTTTTTTGGTTTACCTCAGAATGTTACCTCAGAATGCCAGGTGCAAGGGAGTGGCAATGGGATGCAGGCATCTTGTTGTCTTGTATGCTCCCTGAGGCCTCTGGTGGGCCGCTGTGAGATTCAGGAAGCTGGTCTGGATGGGCCCTTGGCCTGATCCTGCAGGGAGGGCTCTTCGTATGTTCTTGTGAACAAGTTTTTCCTCCCAAGTGCCTGGTTTCTTCGGCCTCCCTGGCCTCTATCTCCCCCATCCTCACGTGTGGGTCCCCCCCCACCGACCCCTTCCTGTTTCCTCGATGTTTGCAGCTAACTGAGGATTAGCACCCCCACCCCTACAGATCGATTCCTTTCCAATGGTCTTTCGGCTATAATTAATGTTTGCTGTATAATGAGATTGATTTTTTTTTATGTACTCTGAAAGATGAGAGGGATTTATAGACTGGATGCGGGCGCAGGGTGGCGGGCAGCTGCTGATATTGCAAATGGGGAGGGGAGGGGGGGCGTGGCTCAGAGGCTGAGGCCAAGACGTTGGCTGATGCCACGGGGCACCAGCAAGCCGTGATGGGAGAGACCTGGAAGGGAGGCAGGATTGGCTCCTGAAGGGGGAAGGGGCTGTGGAGATGCTGTGGAAAGTGGAGGAGGAGGGGAGGGGGTCAAAGCCCAGGAAAACTGGTTGCATTTGGGGGCTCAACTGCAATTCCCTGCAGCTGCCCTCATTTCCAAGCCCAAACACCTGCTAAACCAGGAGAACGTAAGAACGGCCTTGCTGGATCAGGCCCAAGACCCACCGAGTCCAGCTTCCTGCACCTCGCGGTGGCCCACCAGGTGCCTCACGGGGCACACCACAGCAGCCGCATCCTGTTGTCAGACACAAGGCAGCAAGATGCCTGCATCCCGGTGGTGGGTTCTGCGGTGCACGGAGACCTCGTGCGGCGTCCTTGGGCCTCAGAAGGCCTTTTGAAGTCCTGGTTTTTGCTACAGATGGCAAGAGGCCTCCATAAGGGCTTCTGAGGCGGGGGTGTTAACATTTTTCAGTCCCCAGGTGCCAGGCGCCCAAGTTACGCCACTGGCCACCTCCCTCCTCGACATCCAGACCCCGCCCCCTCTCCCCGCGTCTCCCTCCCGCTCGCCAGCGCTGTGAAGATCATAATCCGACTTGCGGCGTGGCTGGTGCCAGCTCTCTGCGTCTTGTGCCTCGAAGGCAGAGCTGTTCCAGCCTCGCTTCCTGTTCCCCTCTGGCCTTCCTCTTTTCGACAAAAAAGACGACGCCACATTGTCACCGTCGCGACGAGAGAAACCACACTTCTCGCTTTGTGATGTTCCGTTAATTACGTGCCCTCCGAGCCCTGCACGCTGCTCAAGTGGCTACGCCTCGCCCCTCCCCCACAAAAGCGCCGTCTCGCCATTATCCCCGCTGAAAGACCCAGACGATCAGGTCTGAAAGGCAGGCTTGTCACGGACAGGTGCTTCAAAGCAGCCACAGATGTTGTACGTTTTTCAATTAGAAGCTCCCAATTTTTTGTAAGCAATTAATTAGACAAGCCCCTGCACTCGGTGAACACAAAAGAGGTACGATCTGTCGGAAGAGGCATGCCGGGGCAATCCCACCTTGCAGAGAAGCCAACACGCTTGTTCAAACGAGACGTCTGGCTAAATAGCCACGGGGAGCTTTGAATGCAGAATTGCGGCCTCAAAAGGCATATTTGACTGTGGGGTAGCAAAAAGTCTCTCTCTTTTGGCTTGTGTTTTGTCAGAGTCTCTCTCCAGCTGACCACAAGCTGGGCTCCTTTAACAAAGCAAGCAAAATCCAAATTTTAACGCTGTATTTTTTTTTAATCCAAGTGGGTGATCAATCTGTGGAACTCTAGGCCACAGGATGTGCTGGTGGCGTCTGGCCTAGATGTCTTGCAAAGGGGATTGGACAGACTGATGCAGGAAAAGTCCATCACAGGTTACAAGCCATGCTGGGTATGTGCAATCCCCTGAACATACCTAGCTTTAGAAGTAGGCTGCCTCAGAACGCCAGGTGCAAGGGCGGGGCAGCAGGATGCAGGCCTCTTGTTGTCTTGTGTGCTCCTTGAGACATCTGGTGAGATGCAGGAAGCTGGACTAGGTGGGCTTTTGGTCTGATCCAGCAGAGCCCTTCTTCTGTTCTTACTAAGCCCCTTTCTTGCCTGTTTTCTAAACGGATGCTGTTATGTAGGAAGGCATAGGTTGGGGCTAGAACCTTGGGCAGTGATTGGTTGAGGTTCTCTGATGTCACAGAGGGGAGCAAGGCAGGCACAAAGGTCTGTGACTCCTGTTGGTTGAACTTCTCAATGCTTACAGAGGCACATTCTTATTAAGCAGGGCTCAGATTCCGATCCACTGGGCATCTCCTCCAGCATCAATACTAGCCCAGTCCTGTCAGTAGCCAATAAGGGACAGCAACTTCCCACATCCCTTAACTGTTAAATGCCCGCCAGTGGGCACTTCCTTGCATGTTCAGCTTCCGTTAAAAAGGAAAACCAAGTTTCTAGCCCTCTTGTGTATGGAGGGAAACATATGCCAGATTAAACCCGGTTGTTAAGGTATACAACTCTGCCCCCAGTGTTCTGGCTGGTGTGTACAAAAGCTATCTCAGAAGCTGTTAGGGTTGTATTTATTTCAAGGCAGTCTAATTTGATACTCTCAAATCCTATTTCGCCAAGCGTCCACATCTTACTCTCCTTGCACTGAGAGGGGCAGACGGTTGCACACTAACTCTCACCAGAACCCTCTATATAGACTCCCCCCCCAAAAAAAAACCCCCAAGGCATTTCTGTCCATGGGCCTCATCCGGTTCTATCCAGGGGGGCAAGCGAGGGAGTCGTTCATCAAGCTAATTTTCCGCCGTCGCCTCTCTCCTTCCCAAGTCCTGGTGCTGAGCAATGAAGCTGAAACTGTATTGCTTACGGGGACTTTTTAAAAAATAAAATTCATCATGGTTTTGCTAACCTTCCAATCAAGGCAGAGAGAGAGAGAGAGAGAGAGAGAGAGAGAGAGAGAGAGAGAGAGAGAGAGAGAGAGAGATGCTTAAATCAACATACACCTACCTTTTCTTGGCCCTCTCCAGCCCGCTCTAGTTTCTTTGCAAGATTACTTCCATGCACACCCACTTGAAATGGCCCCCACTTGGGGCTTCATGGCCAGTCCACCTTTTTTTGCCTTCTCCTCTCATGCCTGCCCCCCCCCAGGGCACCGTGCCAGCTTGCTCTGGTGCATGCTCAATCAGGCATGGTTTTCTGCTGAGTCAGCTTCGGCCGGGAAAAAAAAAACTTGGCCTCCCGAAAGAACTGCGGTTCTCTCGTGTGCTCGGACGTGGGCCAAGATGCTAAAGATAAATGCCCAGCGCGGGAGACAAGTTTTGAATGAAGGATGGCTTCTGGAACGCCGACAGGACAAGCATCCCGGCACGCCAGGGCCAGATTAGCTATTACGCTAAGTACACTTGCGTGGGACATCAAGTAGGAAGGGCTCCCACCTAGGGCAGGACGCCTTCAGGACTGTGCATTGTGTGCCCCCAACTACCGAGTTTGGGCTAAGCATTGAGGGTCTGTTGGGGAGACCCAGGTGGAAAGAAGTTAGGCCAGCACAAGAGACACTGCAAAGTATGTTTGGACCACTCTCGGAGACGGAGATACCAGTACAGACGTGCGCCATCCCCCCTGACGCCGAGAGTGGTCCAAACCAGCTTTAAGGTGTCCCTTGTGCCGGCCAAACTTTGCTGGCCTAACTCCAGGTTAGGACTGCGCCCCCGACATGTAACTTTGCATGATATCCTTTAGGCAACATGAGCAACATACTGTCTCTCAGGCTGCCCTAGGGGAAGATGACAGCCCAGCCGTTAACACGATCCCCTAGGCACATTTCTCAGTTTGCCTCCTGCCGCACTGGCGAAAGGCCTTTAAGGAAGAATCCAAAGGCGGCAGGCACTGTCTCCTGCAGATGGCCTTCCCCTTTACTTCCCGTTCAGGGACACCTCTGGGAGCCCAGTTCCGGAAACATTTCATCTCATGCGCTCGTCTGCACAAGGAGCATGCTGTTCTTCCCCTGTGGAATTCCCCCTGCCCTGCCAGTGCTAGACAGTCACCCATGCAGCGGGTGGCTTTTAAAAAAACCCCAGCACTGTGCAGTTTCTGCTTGGAGTGTCCATCTGCGAGAGCGAGAGTAGCCCAGGCCGATAGCCTATTGGCCCCAAGTCAGCAGAACACTTAGAGGCATGACTCACATTTCCCTGGCCACCCCACCCGTTACTTGATTAATCTCCTCCTTTTGTGAAAGCCGGATTCCGCTTCCCTACTCTTCCCCCAGCCGAAATTGACAGGCAACCAGCTGCTGCTGTCAGCGGACAGAGTCCTGCTCTTTCCCTCTCCACACCAAGGCATTTTTTTTATTTTTTTGCACAACCGAGCAGTTTTTTCCTGTCACAAAAATGGCTTCGTAAGAACATCAGAATTGCCCCGCTGGATCAGGCCAAAGGCCCACCTCATCCAGCTTCCCGTGTCTCACACCTTTCTCAGGGCGCACCCAAAACAACAACAGACCTCAATTCTGTTGCCACTCACCTGGGATGTCCAATCCCCTTTTCAAGGCGTCTGGGCCAGATGTTGCCGCCGCATCCCGTGGCAAGCAAGCAAAAATTGCACATATTTATTTGGATACGTAGCTGTTCCCATGCAGCAAGGTGCTCCAAAAAGGCTTTCTGCCTCAGAAGGTCTCCAGATCTGGGGGTGAAGGTTCTCACCCCCTCGAGGTGTGACGCCTGGGGCAATTGAACTCCCGCCACCCCACTTTAGCACCTCTTTAACTGGTCATCTTCCAGTCTTACAAAGCTTACGTGGTTTTGAGTGGGGGGGGGAACCCTCTTGTGTGAAAACCAGCCAGGGTTGATGCCACAACTATTAGCAGGAAACGTGATCTCCAAGATGTAGTTCCATTAACCGTTATTGATCGATGGCGTTTCCACCGTTTCTTTCCTCCTTTTTGTTTTTGTTCCCCTGACAAGATTGGATTGCATCTTAATTTTTGCTTGCTTGCTTGCTTTTCCTTCTTTCCGAAACCCTCTGCATTTGGCCAGGCGCCATCCCGTCAGCCAAAACCCCGAAGGGAGCCTCTGCTGGGCCCGTCCGCAGCTCCCTCTGCCAGCCCGGAGATCGAGAAGCGGAGCGATGTTTTCCGACAGCTCCGGTCCGTCTCTGGGGCAGGCGGGGGGGGGGCTATGCAAATGGGGACGGGAGAAGCTCCAAAGTCTGGGCCTGTCATATTTCTTTATTTCATTAGCAGCCAAGCAGGCGAGAGAGCTAATATGACAAAGCGAACTCATTCCGGTGCTTATCCAAATGGTTCCTCTCTGAATTAGCAAGATTGGTGGTTCTGCTCCCCCGCCCCAAACAAAGAGCTGTATTGTGAGCGAAGAGGCTTTTGGGTGGGGAGAGAACTCACCCCACGGGACGGCTTAATATAACAAGCGCTGCCTGGCCCAGGGGCAGAGGCTTGGTTCCGGCTAATGGACGCCTCCCACCCCAGACCCCTCCCCGGGCCGGCACACCTGGGGGGAATGCTTGTTTCTGGTCATCCTTGCTTCATGACATCACTTCCTGCAGAATGACATCACTTCTGGCCCTCAGCAAGCATCGTGAATACGGTTTGGTCCACTGTCTGAAACTAGTTTGATACCCTTGACCAGGCGGAGAGGTGAGCTAGATCTGCTGGGTTGGGGGGTGGGACGAGATGAGACATACCGGCAGGTAGAATTCTGTTCTCAGGTGTTCCAGTCTCCAGTCTTCTAGTCTCCAGTCTTCCCCATAGCCAAACTGAAGAGCAAGCACTGACCCACATCTGTAGGTGCCCACATTTCCTCCTTCCTCAAACCCCTTGTCTCGCTTGCGTCCATGTCTAGAACATAAGCCCCTGGGGCTGTCCGTCGCCCATTCTTCTTCCTAAATTCACGCGATATATTCACAGTACTTCATTATCAATAAGGAATAATATGGTCCCACCCCCTGCAGTGTCCATCAGAGCTGATCTAAAACCTAATTGATTGATTTTTTTCCCCACGTCGCCCGATTTATCAGATGACCTTTTCAGTCTGCTTCAAAAGGTTTTTAATTGATTAATCTACGCAATAAATTGATTATGGTTTGCCGCACCGAAGACGGCATTTAAGCCCTTTTTCTGAGAATTAGCAGATCGGGCATTAATGGCCCGATAAAATGTGGTTGAATTCACCTTCAGTCTGTGGGAAATCAAGGCCTTTCTTGGCTTATTAGGAGCAAGCAGTTCAGTTTTTAAAAAAAAAAAAAAATCCTGGAGGCCAGATTCTTTGTCCAGAGATCACCATCACTGTTTTACCTGCAACCGTGGTCAAAATGCAAAGCCTTGGGAAGTATTCCATTAAAAGCTCTGAGCGCAGAACTGCCGTGCAGAACAGCAGCAGCATGCCCAAAGGCTGCTGGGAAGGAGGAGCAGCCTTGCTATTTAAAAAACACCCCGTAAGTTTGAGCAAGACGCATTACTGAGCAGAAAATGAATTGAATTCCCCAGGATGCCGAGCGCTCTGGGGTTCGGCAATCCCCGCTGGGGCTGGAGAATTGGCAAATGCAGGTGACAAGTTAAAGCATCTTAAAAACCACAGCCCTTGGTGCAGAGGCAGTGAGTCAGTCGCCAATTCGGGAGAGGGAAGAGAGCTTTTTTTGGGGGGGGGAGACCTCCAACAGCTCCCTCATGCTTAAGTGCGCTGATCAGAAATGCTGGTCCTGAACAAGTTCTTTCAGGAACATGCTGGCCCTTCTCAGTCCACCCCGACAGAATCAATCAAGCACAGGTCTAACATGTTGTGGCTGTATAGATAGAACCTCACTGTGCAGGGGCAGTGTATCTTTGAGAGCGCAGTCCTAGCCTGGAGTTAGGCCGGCACAGTTTGGCTGGCACAAGGGACACCGTAAAGCATGTTTGCACCACTCTTGGCGTCAGAGAGGCTAGCACACAGACGTGCGCCATCCTCCCCGACTCCGAGAGCGGTCCAAACGCGCTTGATGGTGTGGACTGCACTGGGCGATACCCTCCGAGAGGGTGGTGACGCCACTAGTGGCCTGAATGTTGGAAACCTCTTGGAAAATTTGTATTTATGAATAATACCATCATGTTACATATCATTGGAAAGTTAATTTCACATGGATGGTAATGAAACATACCATGGTGAGATAGCTGTGTCCTATCAATAGGGCCAATTAATAAGAAAAGGGAAACGCAACTGCCTTATGTAACAAAAAGTGGATTTCCTTCACTCCAAACTGACTGACGGTTCCGAGAGCCAATGCAGTGGTGTTATGACACAGCAGGGAACCAACCGGGGGTGTGTGTGTGTCAGTCCGCCCTCATTTCCATGTCTGAGTTAATACGAGAACTCTGCTTCAGTTGTGTGCCGTCCAGTTGTTTTTGGTGGGTTCCTGATTTGTTGGGTGACCTAGACTGTTATCTACTAAACTAAATCAATTAACCATTAAGTGACTGGGGGTGACACCAACCCAAGGATGCTGCTGCATTTAGGCTGTGCCTGCGATACTGCAATTTATTCTGTATGGTCTGGTCTGGGAGGAGGTCCGTCTCGGGGGCGATGATGGTGCAAACCATCGTGACGCTGCCGCCGCCGCCGGTTTCTTCTTGCGCTCTGCACAGCCTCGGCCCCGTCTTCCGGAAAGGTCAGCGCAACAGGCCGCTGCTTTCAGGAGACGCATCAATCACCAGCGTCCTCCCGCAGGGCCGAAAAACATTCCCAGCTGGTGGCAGCCTGTGGGCAGCCTGTTAACATCCATGCTCCATTTCCTAGATGGCGGGGGCCGGCTGTGCAAAAAAGGCAACCTTCCCCGGCGCCGCTCAGAATGCCGAGACATTCTGACAGACAAGCGCACAGACGATGCTCACAGAGAGAGGCACCAGCAGAAATGTCCGTCTTTGTCATAGTAAGGACCCATGACCCTTATGAGGAAAGGCCGAGGAACCTGGTACGTGCGGCCCGGAGAAGAGACGGCTGGGGGGGAAAACATTTGTTCTTCAACCTCTAAGAGCTGAACTAGGTCCAGCGGGTACAAACTGCAAGAGAGCACTTCTGGTTGGACTTCTTGATGCTAAGGGCCGTTCGCCAGTGGAACAGATTGCCACTGGAGGGAGGTGGTGGATTCTCCAGCACTGGAGACCTTCAAGCAGAGGCTCGACAGGCACCAGGAGGATTTCCTGTTGCAGGCAGGGGGTGGTGGACTAGATGACCTTGCAGGTCCCTTCCAACTCTGTGCTTCTGTGTGAAAGGGACTGTGCAGGCCCTGCCCTTTACTCAAGCTGTCCTCGTCACAGGCGACTTGCAGGGCATTTAACATGCAAAAAAGGCCCCCATTGCACAGCACCTCCCCCTGCCATTTCCGTCCACTGCAATCCCACCCAGCTCCACGGCGGAACGGGGACCCCACCGTGGTTTCAGAGGGATTTCTTTGGAGCGCCCTCCTCTCCCCCCCCACCCCTTGGAGAGCAACTAAGTCTGTTACACACTGTCAACAACACTGGCTTAGGTCGTGTAATCGCTCCTTTACTTGACTTTGGGCTATTTTGAGTGGGAGATTAAGCGCGATTATCGACATCACCTGAGCCTGCCGCTTTCTCTCTCCCTCCCCTAGGCCAGCAGTTCCCTTGGCGCGGGTGGCCCCGGCTCCTTGCGGGCAGAGGCGGCCTCTGGGCCTCTTTCCCGTGGGAGATCTCGGCCGAACTGCAGGGGGTGCAGAAAGGACGCCAAGCCAGAGCCTTGCCAGGCAAACCTTCGGGCACTGCAGCTGCCTCCGTGCCCAGCGCAGTCTCAGCGCAGAAGGGCTGGGAGAGGGAGAGCCAGGGGTAGACCGGCTGCCTGTGCTCATGAGAACAGGAGGAGGTCTTAGAATCATAGAGTCGGAAGGGGCCTGCAAGGCCACCTAGTCCAACCCCTGCCTGTAGCAGGAAGTCCTCCCAGAGCATCTTATCTCCAGCAGGTGCCCGTCCAGCCTCTGCTTGAAGGTCTCCTGTGCGGGAGAACCCACCCCCTCCTTCAGGAAATCTGTCTTCACAGTAATGCTTCAAAAGCAATACAAGGAGTTTGCCTATCCCCAGTGGGGAGGCTGACACTAGAGGCCCCAAGATTTTTAGCCCTCCTGAAGGCCTCTGAAAGGCACTCCCCGTTTTCACCCAAAAAAAAAAAACGCCTTTCGGGGGTCTCCAGAAGACCCTCTGAAGCACCCCCTTAGATGTGGTACCTGGGACCCCGTAGCACCCTTAGCTATGCTAGTGGCTACCCCCTCTAATATTTTACAGATTAAAAATAGGAACTTGCTTCCAACTCCCTTTTGTTTTAATACGCGTTGCTATCAATCAATCAATCAATCAATCAATCAATCAATCAATCAATCAATC
>JAJKFI010033625.1:0-24902 GCA_029204185.1 Lerista edwardsae
CTCTCTCTCTCTCTCTCTCTCTCTCTCTCTCTCTCTCTCTCTCTCTCAGACTCACCTGCCTCACAAGATTGTTATGAAGGACAAAAGGAGGGAAGGAACTACATGCATTACATGGGGCTCCTTGGAGGAAGAGCAGTATAAAAATATGTGAAACATGAATAAAATTCAAAGTGGGAGAAGATTTCTAAATGACTAATGAAGAGCTGAATGGAGTGGCAATAGGATGCAGTCATCTCGTTGTCGTGGGTGCTCCCCATGGCCTCTGGTGGGCCACTGTGAGATAGATTTGGCCTGATCCAGCAGGGCTCTTCTTATGCTAGCTATGAAAATCTAGCAGTGGTGGCATTTATTGTCAGGATCCAAAAAAGACATTATGGCCCATACCTACATACTTTGCTCACTTGAGAGCCAAGCAGACAGAGCAAGATATGTAACTATAAAATAGAATTGCACAGTATATGGGTATTTGCGATCATGTCCTGGTTGAATGCGCCCTAATCAATGCTGTCCCTGGGCATTCACATCCAGGTATTTCA
The DNA here is from genome assembly GCA_029204185.1 of Lerista edwardsae. Taxonomy (NCBI): domain Eukaryota; kingdom Metazoa; phylum Chordata; class Lepidosauria; order Squamata; family Scincidae; genus Lerista; species Lerista edwardsae. Next base: position 537 of record JAJKFI010033625.1, read on the forward strand.
TATCCTGGTTATTTGTGTCCCACTATAACTAGGCGACACACAAACTATACCTGGCCAACAAACCCCATGTTGTATATGGTAAGCCTCCTATAGCAGCCTTTGCATTTTTAAAATAGAAAGCTAATATACATGTATTGGGAGACAAATGTCCAGGATGCAAAAACACAGGTGCAAATGTCCATGGACATCAGTGACTGGGGTGCGTTTGGGTAGGACCCAGTTGTCCAGGATACAATGGTCCTGTCATCGACTTACATAACTGGCCATCCTGACAGCCCACCAGTCAAGCATGGTGGTCCATGAGGTGCTCGATAAACCTCCTATTTTTGCTGCCTACTTGTCTTCCTCTACTTGAATCAGACAAGCCCACCATAGGTGGCTTATAGACTACATTCCGCTTCGTAAATCACAAGTTTTGTAGGCCTGCTACAAAGAAGGCCATTACACGGAGCTTTTGCCGTATAGTAAGTGTGGAAAGAAAGGTTCACAAGCCTGCCTGCCTCCGCCTAGTTTAATGTACAAAATGATGAAATCGTGAGAGAAGCAGACAAAAACCACACTGTGGAGTGTGCCTCACCAAGTCGTAGGCAGAGAAGCACTGATCAAGGAACGGAGCTGGTGATGATGGTTCGCAGACACTTAAAAGCCATCATCTCAATGTCTGCTTGCAGTTAAGAAAGCAAACAAAACACTCAGATGTGTAAATAGAGGACTGGGGTACAAATCAAAGAAACTCATTATGTCATTGTTTCGAGAGCCGATCCGACCACACCAGTTGAAAAGCACAACACTTTGGGCACGGTCTTGCAGGCAGGTTGATGTCACGTGGGGCATTGGGGACGGGAAGACACAAGATAGAGGAACAGGAAGATGATAAAGACATGAATGACTCCATAAGGTGACTTCAAAAGAAGAAGCTGGAGACCACCAGAGGTGACGAAGGAATTTGAGTTCAGAGGAATTCTGGGTAAACATGCAAAACATATGATGCGATGTAGACTTACATTGGTTACAATAAGCATGAAGTGGTGTTCCTCTTATATTTAGCAGGGGGAGAGTAACTGTCCCTCTTCACCCCAGCACAGTGTCTTTCTCGTGTCTGTTGCTGGCGGTCTGCCTTTTTTTAGATTGTGAGCCCTTTTGGGACAGGGAGCCATTTAACTTTATTATTACTATTTGCCTGTAAACCGCTTTGTGAACTTCGTGTTGAAAAGCGGTATATAAGTACCTGTTGATTGATTGATTGATTGATTGATTGAATTGGCTGCTTAAAGGCTATTTTCAACCAATGTGCTGCAGCACATTGGTATGAAGTGAATGGTCTGCAAGCATACCATGAGAGCTGGGCAGATTAATTTATTTTTTTTAAAAAATCAATTATTAATAGGATCATTGAGGGATGTGAGCCCCACACCAGCAGCATTGTGTGCCTTGCCAATGAGCAAAAGACTGATGGAGTGGCTTGACAACTTTAGTGTCTTGTCAATGTGCCATGAGGTGAAAAAGGTTGACCATTTGCTGGACTAGACTATCATGATCACATATTTATTTTTTAATTCACTGCTCTGTCCTGTTCCCCCCATCTGCAATGCTGGAACTTGCATTCAGGCAGGGCAGCTGGATTTGCAGTATTGCAAAATACTTGAGGTCACTGCCACAAATGGTGAGTGGTGGTAACCACATAAAGGGAGCTCATGTGGCTCCCCTGGTGCCGGTAAGTTGGTGTGGGCAGTAGTGGGGAAGGGATGGGGCGGGAGGATTGGGGTGTGGGTTGAGGCTACTTGGAGGCCTCTTTTTCCCTATACAATAGTGCAAAGAATAACTATTAGCGTGTGATCTCTCAAGAATAGTGTGAAATCTCATGTGATGTTGGTCCAGGAAGACCTCACAGTGCCCCTGTTAGTGTAAAGAATGCCACGGCTCAAGTGAATTAGGGAACCACTGTCAGATACAGTTGTCACCTAATACCATTTACAATCCCAGCTACCGCAAATCATAACTGAAGAGAAGAATTACTTCAATAGTGAGGCATGTTAAAATGCTAGACCTTTCATTCATTGATGCTCTCGTCCACCTGAGAGCAATCACATCACCCATGACCTGAAATGGGTAGGACAAAGGAACTGTTGGCTGGTTCACACTATAAGCGTATGTCACTGGATTTCATACAGTTTATGATTGTCATTTGGATCTAGTTCAGACATTCACTCCCTCCCAGGCTTGGAGTCCTCCTGTAACCATTCGAAATTCTGATGGGAATATGCATGAGAAACCAATTCTCAGTTCGCCAAACCATACGTGTCAGGTCAAATTGCTAATGATGTGATTTTCCCTGCCATCTCGCAAACCTCTGGATTCAGGTTCATATTTTTCCAAGGCCTCCACAATTTTATCTGCAGACACTGCAAATATTTGACACCAAGCACCAAGTGACCAAAAATAAAAAATGCAAGAGCTAATTGCTGAGAACAGATGGCAACAGCCAACGATAAACTGTAAAGCTCTTTTCTGTACCAACATCTTACTATTGTGTAAATATGAAAGCTGTACATATTTAGGATATTTGCCAGTTCTGCACCAGTTCTGAAAAGGAGCCTTTATTATTGAAAACCATTTTCCCCTTCTTTTTTAGTGCAAAGGCAGATTTCCATGAAGTATGCTAGTCTAGCTTTTCAGAAGTACAAAAAAAGTACAAGAAAAAGAACCTGCATATTATTCATAACCCTCCTGTGCATGTGGGATCATAACTGACCCCAAAATGCATTTTAAAATGTAAACCTTTTCTCTCTAACCGATGCACTTCATACCCCAATTGCAGCACAATCCTAGGCAGGTTTGTTCAGAAATAAACCCCAAGCTGGGCTTACTCCCAGGAAAGTTTGCATCATATTTATTCTCTTACAACAGACAATCATGGTCTACACACACTTGTACTACACATTAGGTAGTACATGTAGTACTACGTGTAGTAATCGAGAGAACAGGACCCTGATTTATTTATTTATAAAAGTAATTCCTTCTATATCTTTTTTGCTCTAGTGGGTCTTGGTGCTAAAACATTTTAGAAGCACTGATTTAGCTAGTAATCGACTGTTAACAACAACTTTGTGATGACACAATGGGGGGAAAAAACCAGGAAGCACTAGGGTGCACTTCAAACTATGCCCTGGGCAAACACATGTCGCTTGCGTCAGCCCAGGGCTGTCACAAACATGCCGTAAGACACGTTTGTGCAGGAAGCAGCACTGACCCAGCCATGGTGTGGGGCCTGATAAGTCCACGGCCTGATAAGTCATCCCCGCATTGGTCAAGTTCAGCCAGCACTGGGGCTCTGGAGAGCACAGGGAAGGTGTGAGGGAGGCTGGTGGGAGAAGGAGGCCCCATGTGCGGGGCGGCCAGGGGACCCTAATCAGTGATGTCATGCAGGGGGTACGCGAGTACCGGTTTCTAGGATTACAGCTGGCCCCACCCATTCGCCCGCCCACTCGTCGACTCCGCCCTCTGCAACATTTGAATTTCCTGCATGTTTGAGTTGCCTGCATGTTCTCAGAGCCAGGCAGGCAGGCAGGCAGTGAGCGGAGCCTTTCCTTTCCTTTCCACTGAAAAATGAGTTGCTCTGGGGTTTTAACATGATGCCAGGCCTCCTTAACATGTTCTGGGGGTGCTGTGGAATACTGTTGCAACTGTTGGGTCAGTTTAAAATCATCTGAGGCCTCAAAAAGGGCTTTTTTCATGTCACTTCCTGCCACGACATCACTTCTGGCTTATGATGTCACTTCCAGTGGGCGGGTCCCGACACGTGCCAATCAAAAGTGAGTACCTGTTCTTAAATCATTTAGATGACACCACTGACCCTAATCCCTGTTCACGGGCTGTGGGGCCCCACTCCAGGCCTCTCTGGTCCACTCAGACTAGGGTCTGCTGTTTAGCAGGTGCAGGTCCAAGCAGCCCCATCTTGCCCCTGGGATAAGGGGACAAACACCCTGTACTGAGCTCCAGCTGCTTCCTACCCTGTTGAGGATGCAGAGCAGGCCCCCCGGCTGGCCTGCTCCTGCACAGGTTCGGCTCGCACTGTTAACCATTCTGCATTTTGCATTCTTGCGTCCAAACCTTCCACAGGAAGGAAAAATGACTTCAGTATGACCACATTGTCCAGACCTCAGTAGCCGGACCACAATGTTGTAAACCATATTCTTAACGCGTATTTTATACTTTTTGGATTGAAATTGGAGTCATTCCAAATACATTCCATGGTTTCTGGACTCAGATTTAAGTGGGGTCTATTTGGCACTAGAAACAGTGTTGGACAGTACTTTGTCCAGGTGGAGAAGGGTTAAAATAGTCTTTTGTAAGGCAAGTATGCCATATCAAATGCAGTCCGCTGGACTGAGCGTGGTCTAAAATAACATCATGACACGTGTGATTAAATGCATTGTTCCACCCACTAAAGTTTTCCTTTCCATAACGTCGTTTATTAAGGCATTTTATTAATGGCTTTTCACCATGATCCCATTCGTTAACAATAATGGGGACGCTGAAAAGGTGTCCAACATTTCCTCCAAAGAATTTGCAGGAGTGGAGGTTATTCAAGAACTCATTTATCAGTCATAAGTGCTCTGAAGTGAAGAGAAGCAATCCCAGCGCAGGAGAGCACATGAGGGGCTTATGGAACAGCTTTGTGGATACGATTCCCTTGACTTGTGTGGCATGAGGCTTAAAAAGTATAAAGGGTAGGAAGTGAGGTGGAACTGGAATTCAGGACGATCAGGGTCTCGGCGCACCGAGAGCATGCTTGAGAAACAGCTGAGTACATAAAACCTCATAAAGAAAACCAAAACAGAGATATTCCCCATTGTGACTGTTTAGTCTTTCTGCAGAGACTCACGAGGTCCAAGGCTATTATCTATTTTTAATATCATTTGACCTGAAAAAAAATTTATGCTACCATCTGGAATATGTGCTGCAGACTTAATACCCACAGTGAAAGAAAAGGAGGCATACAGAAAATGTTTAAATATTATTTAACAAATGCCTTTGCGGGTGGTTTTTTTTTTCTTCCTTTTTTTCTGCCAAGAAGCTAACCAATGGAACTAAGTATACCTTAACATATGCGGTGTGTGAAAATAGAGCTTTCTCCATCACAATATTCCCTCCCCCTTGTTTTCATTTCAAGTTTTTCAGTGGGAGCATTTATAATATGGGAATATGTCGCTCATGTGTCTTTTCTTTAAAACATTTGGATTGAAATAAAAGGAGACCACTTTAAAAGCAGCAAAGAGACAAAAAATAAAGACAATTCAACATAAGGCACAAGAACAAACTGGAATGAAGATTTGGTTCTGTTCTGGCACACATTTGGAAGCAGCAGGTTTGCACTAGTGAAATTCTCCACAATGCTTGTAAATGAATTTGATTTTTGGTTTGAGTTCCATTTGTTCATTCATTCATATGTCATTAGTTTAGAAGGATGCTTTTCACTCACAACTTTCACAAAACAGGTTAGCTGATTGTGGGCGCAATCCTAACCTGGAGTTGGGCCATCAACATTAGGCTGGCATAAGGGGCATCATACAGCATACCACTCTTGGAGTCAGGGAGGATGGCACAAGCTTGTGTGCTGGCTTTTCTGACTCCAAGAGTGGTCCAACATACTTTATGGTGTCCTTTGTGCCAGCCAAACCTGGAAAATATTCTCTTTCCATGAAGTGAGCTCTAGCTGCTGCCAAACCTGAGTTGGATGCAGCATAGGGCAGCTGTTCTACCTGCTCCAACGCATGTTAGGATTGGTCCATTAGTTTCATTTCTCAAGAAGGGCTCGATCCTATTCAACTTTACAGCATTGATGCAGCCATGCCAAGGTGGCATGTGCTGCATACTGCAGTGAGGGACAGTCATGGAGACCTCTTCAAGGTAAGGGAGTATTTGTTACCTTGGGGCTGCACTGCAGCTGCATTGGTGCTGGAAAGTCATATAAGATTGGTCCTAATGGTGTTCAACAGTGTGAACTGTACCAGGGTATAATGTCTGCTCAATGTCTGCTCAAATGTGTCATATTTTAGAATCAACTAAGCCAGCTATGCAAAGGTAATCTTTGCAGCTCAGGAATCTGTAAAAAATAAGTTAAGGGTTTCATTTGGTTGATTAGAGCAAATATTTTTCTAACCATATTCTGAAATCACTTGCTACTACCAAGGGCAACATCAGGAGCTGACCAAGTCAGGCACCAGTCCAAGGATCCAAGGCCAACTGGGATGCTGGGAGAAGTTTCTTGTATCACCATGCATCTCTCACACTGCCCTGTAGCCTTCTTCCATCTGCCTCGCCATCCACATATGAAAACATTCTTGCTTCCGGGGAATGCTCCCATTTGCAGATGGAGTGGTGGAGAAGCAGCTATTCCCTGCATGTATTTTCTAACAGTAGAATGGAGGGCGGTTGGTCGGGACACTTTTAGAATCTGTGATAGCTCAAGAGAGAGATCTTGGGGTGCTGGTGGACAATTCAATGAAGGTATCCACCCAGTGTGCGGCAGCAATTAAGAAGGCCAATTTCATGCTTGGGGTAATTAAAGACAAGAATAAAACAAAAATGATTACGGGGCTGGGGCACCTCCCTTATGAAGAAAGACAGCAGCGTTTGGGGCTCTTCAGCCTAGAAAAAAGACGCCTGAGAGGGGACATTATTGAGACATACAAAATAATGCATGGAAGGGATAGAGTCAATAAAGGGATGTTCTTTTCCCTCTCTCAAAACACCAGAACCAGGGGGCATCCGCTAAAACTGAAGGTTGGGAGAGTTAAAACAGATAAAAGGAAGTACTTTTTTTGTCCAGCGGGTAGTTAATCTGTGGAACTCTTTGCCACAGGAGGTGGTGAGGCATCTGGTCTAGATCCCTTTAAGAGGGGATTGGATGGATTTCTGGAAGAAAAGTCCATCGTGGGCTATAGGCAATGATGGATTGTGCAACCTCCTTATAGTAGTAGTAGGCTACTTCAGAGTACCGGGTGCGAGGGAGTGGCAACAGGATGCAAGCATCTTGTTGTCTCATGCCTCCCTGGGGCACCTGGTGGGCCGCTGTGAGATACAGGAAGCTGGACTAGATGGGCCTTTGGCCTGATCCAGCGGGGCTCTTCTTATGTTCTTATAATCAAAATTATAAAGTTGTGTTTTGCCTTTGAGACAACCAACTGTAGACTCTTTCTACTGCTGGGGAAAGATAAGATTTTTCCTACCCATATCTCCCAAGTAATGATTCTCATCCTTTTTCATCTCACAGCACACTGATAAGGTGCTAAAATTGTCACAGCACACTTGACAATGAACAAGGCACAATGCACCGCTAGTGCAGGGGGGAGGCTGTTTTGCCAGAAACTTCCTGTTGGGCCTCCCCAAAGGCCCTGATGCCCACACTAGGCTAACTAGTTTCTCCTCCAGAGCAGCCTCAGAGATAGGCAAGAGGGAGGGGGTTCCTTCAGCCACTGGTTCTCCTCTCTTCCAGCAGCCTTGCTTGGATTCACCGGCTGGCCAGTCTGCTCCAGACTGCCCTCATCACCGGCTTAGCTCAAGATACCCTAAGTCTAACTTGGCACCGCAAAACCCCACCACCAAACAATAGGCTTACCTAAGCCACACCTGCCTCCTCCACTTGGTGGCTCCAGGGGTGTGGCAGCCATAGAACAACTTCCCACACCCTTCTTACCTTCCTTTAACACTCCAACCATTGGCCAGTCCCAATCCGTCCATCCAGCACCTACCCGGTGCTACACCTACCCAGTGTTTTCTTACTGCGGCTCCTGCCTCCAACTTTATGAGTTGGAGGCCAGCCAATCAGTGTCTGTGGCTGGGCAGGCTCTAGCTCATCAGCCACACCCTTTTCCACCTGTGCCAACCTCCCTTCCTAGCCAGAGCTCTCATCAGCCTGCAGCTATGTTCCTACCGCAGGCAAAGATCTTGGCTTTAATCCCTGGCTGATATGGACAAGAGGCCACTGCCGATACCATTCCCTAACTCCTGGGGGTATCTTCCACCTTTTCCAATACAGAGGCTTATGTCCCACAATAGCCCTACAAACAAATGACCCACACCCCCAAACTCCCACGGCACTCCTGAAGACTATACAAGGTACACCAGATTGGTCCTAATGGTGGCTGAAAATTGTGGTTCTAAAAAATAGATTTAGATGACGGATCCACATGCGCTATTGAAAAATTCAGCATATGACACCTGAAGTCACATAGAGGTGGTAGTATCTGTAGGTGATATTTCATGCTCTGCTATACATTAAGGTTCCAAAGGATCTTCAAGGTCAGCCTTATGTGGAGTTCAGCTATCTTGCATGTTATGCAAGATTGACTTGCATGAAGTCAAATACACAAGCTCACCTCACCCAGAAAAAGACAGAGAAAAAAACATCAGTGTAAATAATTCAGGTGATCCCACCCACCATTCTACCAACTTTGGTTATTCCCGGCACCTCCAAATGTAATAACGAAGCTGCTATTTCTTCAGTTGCCATGTGTATCTCATACTGTGTTCTTCAAGAGAGAGTACAGTCATTCCCCTTTACATGCAAACTCACTATCTGTGAATTTGCTTATCTACAAGGTGCAGAATTGCTACTTACCTTGTTATCTATGCCTCTGTCCTTCTTATCCACTATGCTGAGACAGAGGCATACTTAGAGGGGAATCAGAACACTAAGTTTTGCTGGCTGCCAAACTCCAGTGTAAAGCACCTGTTTAACCCGCACTGAGCTCTGTAAAATTTTTAACAGAAGCATCCACCAGCTATGTTTAAAGGATCCATGCTGGTTGCAGCTGCCATTCTGAAGGTCCCTGCAACTTCTGGAAGGTCTCTGCAGCACTCAGAGATCTTTTGGGATTTTCTGCTGCACTCTGCTGACTTCTTGAGGGTCTCTGCTGAATTCTTCTGATGGCAGATAAGATATGCGTTGCACCTAACCCCATTGATCCGATAGGATCAGTTTGTGAATTCACTGTCTGCAAGGATTTCCAGGAACCTCATTTTAGGGGATAATGAAGACTGACTATACGTATTTGTTACATTTAAGGAAGTGTTGACTCTACTCAATGTTGGCTTTATGCATCAACCTCAGAACATAACTCTCGCATATGATGTGGGCCAACTGTAAGTTGGTACTCCTGCCTTGTGGTTATGAAAGCATGAATGATGGTTGTTAGGTCTATGTAATACAGAAGGGAGCAAAGCCCTCAAATGATTGGGTTTCGAGACAGCTTCAGAAACTTGAGTACTCCAGTACTTCCAACTTCACCAATATGGAAGGCCACAGTGCATTGGTGATGGGCAACCCAACTCCCGATGTCAGGTCTCCAGGCTTGCCAGCCATCGCAAGTTAATCTCACCTGGTTTTAACTTCAGTTTACTTATAGTTACCCAGTCCCTCTGCACAGCCAGTTACTGACAAACACTAAAATTATAGTGGCTATGTTCATTTCTAGGCAGTTCATTTCTATCTGCCTAATGCCACACAATCATGCCCAGGAATGGTCTTACAGGCACCCTGACCAAGAAAGATGAACAGGCAAACCAATACGGAACACCACAATGGAACAGCCACATCGAATGATCACCAGGGATCCATCCCCTCTTTCTGAGGCTCTCTCCACTCAGGGTGGTCCTGCAAGCTTGAAGTCATGACATTGCATCATAATTAGCAGTGTTTGTTTCCAGTGTGACAGATAGGTTTACTGCCTGAGTCTTACTTAGTATGATGGGCTTACTTTGGAGTAAAATAAATAACACCATTTTCAGAACCTCTACCTATGATCAAACGATATCAGTGGCTAGCACAAGGATCTAACAGGATTAGCAGAACTTATAGAATCATAGAGTTGGAAGGGACTTACCAGGTCATCTAGTCCAATCCCCTGCCTGTAGGAGGAAATCCTCCTAGAGCATCTCTAGCAGGTGCCTGCCGAGCCTCTGCTTGAAGGTCTCCAGTGAGGGAGAATCCACCACCTCCCTTAGCAGTCTGTTCCATTGTCAAACCGCCCTTTCCGTCAGGAATTTCTTCCTGATGTCCAACCGGAATCTCCTCTCTTGCAGTTTGTACCCTTGTTGCTCTTGAAGTGGAGATAATTAAACAACGCCACTAGCTCAGTCTGAAACCCCTTCCACCAGTACACCACTCCCGTAGAATTATGGATGGATGGATGCAGTAGTGTAGCTATGGGGAGGGCAGGAAAGTATTGCAGGTGCCACAAAGTGCCATGAAACCAGCCCCTCCCACACACCATCAAAGCCATTCTGCACATTGCCATCACTGCCCAGAATGGCTCCAAAGGCAAGTCAGAGGGGCAGGTTATGCAGTGCATTGTGGTGCTTGCAATACTTACCACACCACCCTTCCAGAGCTATGCTACTGAATGTATGCATACAACACGTTGCTGTATCAGATGCAATGAGTGGTTTTCTTTGCATTTTGAACCAACTCGTGAATGCCTCATGCATTCATCTTACTTTCAGAAACTCAGGCCTTTGTTCCCTTCGTTCACACATTGAGAAAGATTTCCACAACTGGAGTGTTTATGTGCTGAGTGCAGTACTCCATGGATTTTATGGTCTAATGGAGTGTGAGAGGGGGCCTGCGGTTTTTCATCTTGTTTTCAGCTGTACAAACACAATGTACTTCTCCTTTCCTTTCAGAGGCCGGACTAAGGCCCACTAAAATACCAGGGGTACAGCAATCGGGTTGCTGAGGCTTTAAAAATCAAACCAGGCAGGCCTGATGCCGTCCATCTTAACACCAAACATATTGACAGTGTTTATTTTTTCTGTCCCAACCTCAGCTTTCAAATAAACAGATCTGTGGCTGATTTTCAAGGCTTTCTCAAAAGAGGAGCTTAAAAGGGTATCTAAGCCTATTATGAAAAACAAGTTGAACCTGTTCTGAAGATGTAAAGCCCAAAGAACACAAGGGAGGGTTAGTCTGAGAAAATGATGAATCTATTTCTCAGTGCAAGCTTTTCAAGATGCCTGCTTTTGCCTGGGATACTTTCTGCAAAGTGGCAGTACCGTGGCTGTGCTCTTAAGACATCACACGGATAAATCCCATGCAATCTTTGTCCGAGTTCCAGAGGAAATGTGCAGATCTGTGTGCATTTGTATGTGTAGAAATATCCAGCTCTTTTGGAAAGAGCTTCTTGGCTCAATTGCTAGAACCAGTTAGTGACACACATTTTGTTGAGTTGTGCCTTTTGTAAAAGTACCCAGTTCTTTTGTATGACACCTCAGGCACCTTGTTGGGTTTGTCAAAGGGTGCTAATTACTAGAAAGAAAGACTGAAAAAAGGATCTCAGTGAGAAAATATGGCATGGACGATTCTTCCACGAAGCAACTGGATTGGCTACTGTAGCCTTTTGGATCAATAGTATAGCTACAAGGCTGGCATAGTAAGTACTGCAGGTGCCGCAACACACTGTGTAAGCAGCCCATCCCCCTCGTCACCATAGAGATTCTGGGCAGAGACAGCAACTGTGCTGCCATTGGTGCCCAGCAAGTGGGAGGGGCTGCTTACATGGCACGTTGTGGTACCTGCAATACTTACAGTGCACTTGTAACTGTGCCCTCTGTAACTGCACTTCTGCATTGGGTAAAGCATTGTCAGGTGGGTCATTGTCAGGTTGTGCAATTGCTGCAGTTCAAAAATGCCAGTTTGCATTCCAGGAGTGCCATTTGATTACATCACAAAGATGGCATTTCCTGCTTGATGATGTCACTTCCATCTATGACATCACTTCCAGATAAATGACATCACTTCCGGTGGGTTCCAACATGAATGCCATTCTAAAAATGGGTCCTTGTCTAATAGATTTGAGAACCACTGCATTAGTTGAAAATTATAGTTTGCTTCAGAGGGCAAACTCCATAGGAAGGAGCAGCCAAATTTGTTGCCAAAGCATCTGCTCCCATGACTCTTAAAACCAAAATGTGGTGGTGGGGACTACGGTAATGTTAACATTCAAAAGGGTGTGTGGATGAAGAGAGCTGAACCTCCCCTTGTCATACCTTCCTGCAATTTGTCACTATGGCACTTGATCTCCTAGCCTGGTTCCAAAGCTGGAAGCAAGCTGTGCCGGGGAGAAAAGTACTTGGAGTGATGGAGTGCAGTGTGGTAAGAGAGCGGAGGGGAGGGCTTCCTTGCATTAGATTTTTTAAGTCACAGGAGGTGTGGTCTAGTGGTTGAACTGTAGGCTTCCCAAAGAGTGCTAAGCAGGAGCAGGTCTGGGTGAGTTCTGGATGGGATACCCAAAAGCTGACAAAGCTGTCGTGAGTGGACAGAGCCAGGAGGAGTCGCTGTTGTGACCTCACTGTGGGAGGGTGACCGATTTGCAAGCGTGCAAAGGAGTCGGGAGTGTCAGCTTCTAAGAATGATTAACAGCTTGGCTGCTCCTGCTGGAAGCTCGGAAGTCGTTCCCAGATGTCAGATATGATGACCCCACTATGAAGGATTCCATCTGGAAGGGAAGGGTTCCTTGAGCATTAATTAGAAAAAATTATTGTAAAAACTCATTTGAAACAAACATGAGCCTGCCTGTGTGAACCACCTGGAGTCTGTAAGACTCTCACAATGTGCTGGGAGAGTCAGTGACAGCGCAATTTTAACCCCATGCTGGCTTAGGCCAACTGACTGGTCTAATCAATTCTCCTGGTAATGCAGCAGTAGCCCGAATGGGGCTATATTCCAAAATCCAGGTATCTTTGCCCAAGACTTTTAAAAAAAAATTCCTATAGAAAGTAGGTCTTGTGCTCATTTCCACGTACAGGCTGTAAGTCCTATTCTCTGTTCTGTGTTGTGTGCCTATACAGATATTGTTGAAAAATGTCAAAGAGGCCAGCAGACCCCCAAATGGGTCACAGTGAAAACAGCAAGAGGAAGCATTTCTCATTTTATCGATGCAATTATGCCAAATTCAAGACAAGTCCAAAATCCAGACACCTTTCTGTCCTTCTATGCAATCCGGATAAGGGATAATCAACCTGTATTTTTATTATTATTATTATTATTATTATTATTATTATTATTGAGAACAACAACAACAGCCAATCTCCAACACCATACATTTTTCCCCACAAATGAGGAGACACATGAAAAAGAGTGTGGCTGCTTCTATCACACTGAATAGGTCCTAAAGGTTGTAGAGGGTTAAGAAAGTGCTGCCTGACATGTGATCCTCTGCTAACTCAGTGTCACTGATAGTCTGTGGCCAGGTGGTGCATAGAGCACATTGTTTTCTTGAAGTGCTCAAGTGCGAGTTGAGCAGCCTTTTCCTGACCTTTGTTGTCAATCACCCCCAGGCACTGACAAAACCCTCCAAATGTGCATCCCCTGATGGACAAGTCTAGACCAGCGTTGGCATTGGTTGCATTGTCACAGCCCTCATGACACCCATACTTGCAGAACTCTTGTGCTGGGGTGGGGGTGGAGCTCAAGTGCTCCCAAGAATTCTTCAAAAATACTCAGGACGACCCAGTTCCTTTTGAATGAAATCAGTGGGTTTCACTCCTCCCTATACTCAAGTGGTTTGGTACAGGCACAGCCAAGATTACTGTGGTGTCCCTCTTCCTAGAGCAAGAACATTGGGATGCAAAACTTGAGATAAAGTTTAGTAGACTGCAAAAAAAAAAAAAAAAAAAAAAAAAACCAGGAAGCACCTGGCCTCTGGTGGGTCACCAGACATGGAGGCCCAGCTGAATTCAGTTTGGTAGGACACTAGCAGTGCCCACCTTTTCAAATCCCCAGGGTCCAGGCTTCCAGGGGGGTCCAGGGCCATGACAAAACCAACTATGCAGCACAAAACAAATCTGAGTACCTCAACCTCAGCCTGTCCAGGGCTGTGTTTCAACTACAGCTTTCAATCACTTTCTATGCACTCCTATTATGCAGCTGCATCCTGAGACTAGTTCGTTAAGGTCCCTCTAACAGCTCTCAGATTCCTTTACAGTTCCCCCAGAATGCATTGGGGGAATTAGAGGCAGGGAGGATGGATCCATGGGTGGGCCGGCCCAGGGAAAGGGTGGAGCCAGGATCTTACACTTAGGCTCTATCCAGCCCCCGTCCCCAGCCCAGTAGATCCTGATTGGGGCCGCTCAGATTTGCACTAGTGATTTCACTGGCACAGATCCAAGTAGCCCCACTGGGTGGATGCTGCTTGCTGCTGGGTAAGGAGAATAACTTCCCCTTACTCTGTGCCAAGGGACAGCCTGCTCCTCCAAACTCATGCTGTCTGTGACAGCTCAGGAGCGAGATCTCGGGGTGCTGGTGGACAATTCAATGAAGGTATCGACCCAGTGTGCGTCAGCAATTAAGAAGGCCAATTCCATGCTTGGGGTCATTAAAAAAGGGGTTGAGAATAAAACAGCCAATATTATCATGCCATTGTACAAATCGATGGTAAGGCCACACCTGGAATGTTGTGTCCAGTTCTGGTCGCCGCATCTCAAAAAGGACATAGTGGAGTTGGAAAAGGTGCAGAAGAGAGTGACAAAAATGATTACGGGGCTGGGGCACCTCCCTTATGAAGAAAGACTGCAGCGTTTGGGGCTCTTCAGCCTAGAAAAAAGGCGCCTGAGGGGGGACATGATTGAGACATACAAAATTATGCACAGAAGGGATAGAGGGATGTTCTTTTCCCTCTCTCAAAACACCAGAACCAGGGGGCATCCACTAAAGCTGAGGGTTGGGAGAGTTAAAACAGATAAAAGGAAGTACTTTTTTACCCACCGGGTAGTTAATCTGTGGAACTCCTTGCCACAGGAGGTGGTGATGGCATCTGGTCTTGATGCCTTTAAGAGGGGATTGGACAGATTTCTGGAGGAAAGGTCCATCGTGGGCTATAGGCAATGATGGATTGTGCAACCTCCTTACAAAGGTGGTGGGCTACTGGTACCGGGTGCAAGGGAGTGGCAACAGGATGCAAGCATCTTGTTGTTTCATGCCTCCCTGGGGCACCTGGTGGGCAGCTGTGAGATACAGGAAGCTGGACTAGATGGGCCTTTGGCCTGATCCAGCAGGGCTCTTCTTATGTTCTTATGTTCTTATGATAAAGCACAGGCCATCTGGCCTGCCAGTTCCCCCACTGGCGAGGATTGGGTGAGGTGAGGATTGGGCTGCCCACCTCATTTCAGATCTGGGCTCATTTATTTCCTCTTCAGCGGGCTTCCTCCACTGGGCAGCGTGGCTCTGATATCATGAAAATTTCTTTGTATACCACATTATTTAAAGCTTGCAAGTCTTTCCATTACGCCCACCTAGTTTTAGAAATTGGAAATTATATACGAAAAACAGTCAATCAGTGTGAAACTTGGCATTGACAGGCTCACTCAGAAGCCAACTACTTCAATTTGTGTAATCCCTCATGGTCATGTATATATTTTATTTTAATTGCAGTGGCATACAATAGGCACTTAACTGTGCTGAGTGTCTTTTGTGTTCTTGAAACTAATAAGCAGCTTGAGCTTATAACTTACATTCACCAAGGAGAAGAGCCCCCCCCCCTTTGCCTGAAAGTAAAATATGGCTGGTACTGTATTTTATTTTTTAAGATTTTTTAAGAGCTCCTCCCCCCCCCATACACACCAGCTCCATTTTCATAGATGAAATCCATTTGGCTGTAATTGTCAAACCACATACCCTGGAACTCCACTGGTTTCAGAGCCTAGTCCACAAAACGTGGTTTGAGGATCTTTGTTATGAAGAGAATCAGCGATTGGCGTTTTCTAATGGAAATGCTGACAGAAGCTTAATTGCACAGTCCCTCGCCAAGCACTTTTATATCTTGGCTTAAAATATAATAACTTTATTATTCTTAGCACATTGAAAATTTAATGTTAATTTTTAAAGTGCGGGTTTTTCTTGGCCAGATTTTCGCTCCTCAGGGAACGGCAAAGTCGTGCGGTTGGGGTTATTGCTATGTCAGGATAAAAGGACCCGGAGTCTCCAACCCATGACAAAAATGTATGTTGAGAGTAATTCGAAGGAGCTGGAGACCATCCGAACACAGGACAAGAGGGGAAAATTCGGAGCCCATCAAATGGCTGCTCCTGTCAGTTTTGCTAAGACGCCTCATTCATTTTTAAACGTTTCGCTCACAGCACTTTAGAATAATATGCTTAATATGGGTGAAATGTCTGCCAGAAGGGATGGAAGAAAAGACCTTATATTGTTGCCCCCCCCCCCACCCCGGGAGGGTATAATATGTCTCTGTATGCCTGTCAGAGATATGCTAGAAAAACACAACTCTTCAGACATGACTGTGGAATGTAGACCAACTCATGGCTCTCAGCATTCTCAGCCACAGAGAGCAGCTGGTGCCGGGGGGCAATGTTCGTAATGCAAATAAATGCTGTACAGGTTGGATCTCCTTATTCATGGGCTCAGGACCCACAGGTTTGACTTAATGTGTGTCCCAACCTGTGTCTAGAGGGCCTCACCAAACCTTCCGGACACAACCAGAAGTGGCTTCTGGTCATGTCTGGGAGATGCTCCGCTGTACAGGGAGGCCACATACATGTAGCCTTCCTGCATCTCAGATGGCCTCCCAGAAGAACTCGGGAGGCATTGCCAATTTTTCAAGCAAAAGGGAAGTGCTTCTTGGAAACCTCCAGAAGGCCTTCTGAGGTGCAAGGAAGGCATGTCTGGGCGTTCTCTGAGCCCCCCCCCCATGGATCTTAATATCTGTGGATCTGGTAACCATGGAGGGTTCAGGAATGGATCTCCATGGATAATGAGGACAAATTTGTACTTGTGCTCGGTGAGGGTAGGTTTTTTTGAACATGCCTTCACTCCCCCTTCCCCCATGAGCATGCGTTGCTCTATAGTGGAGTTTCTCAAACTGTGGGTTGGGACCTGGTTTCTGGTGGGTCCCACAGAGCCTTCAGTGAAAGATCAGATAACTCATTGCCTCAGGCCCTGAGGCTATTCAAAAATCAGATCCCTGCTAACTGCCTTGCAAAGAGTTGAGCTCCTGTATCCTGTATTTGGAAGCTTGTATCAATACAGGGAGATAAATGTTTGAGTGTCTTTTTTTTCTGGTGTGTATTTTTCTAAGTCTGTCAAAGACAGATAGTGGGACAGGTGAAGACTGGGTCACCTCACTAAGACCCTCAAGCCTGAGGCTATTCATTAGGGCTGCCTCATTATGAGAAATGGATCAAGATTTTTTTGCAAATAAATGTTACTTGTAATATTTTCTAGATGACCCTTTTTTAAAAGTCTCATCAAACTAGGTGGGTCCCGACAGAGTGTCATTTTAAAAAGGGAGTCCTGGTACTAAACTAAACTGTCTGAGAATCAATCAATCAACAGGTACTTATATACCACTTTTCAATATGAAGTTCAAAAAGCGGTTTACAGGTAAATAATAATAAAGTTAAATGGCTCCCTGTCCCGAAAGGTGAGTCTAAAAAAAGGCAGACCACCAGCAACAGCCACTAGAAAGACACTACGCAGGATGAAGAGGGACAATTACTCTCCCCCTGCTAAATGTAAGAGGAACACCACTTTACTATGGGATCCTTTGATTTGCTGGGATCACCTCAGGGAGTGAGGAACCAATTGCTGCAGCCAATGGCTGTGAACAGTTCCAAACAGTCATGGAAAAGCTTGGATCAAAGGGATTTGAGGGAGTTGCCTTTAACCACTGTTTTTAAAACAAAAACCTGGATATCATTTGGCCCAGCAGAGCGGTTACGGGCTCTGATGGTGCCTGGGGTAGGGCAATATCCCTGCGTCACCACATCCCTAGTGCCGCCTTGGTGTGCCACCTATGCCAGTCTGCCACACCCCCAGCATCCAGAATCGCTCCATTTAGGGAGTGTGACACAAGATGGCAGCTCGGGTGCTCATCCACAAACAGTGCCCCAGGCAGCCACCAGGTGTCGCCTTACGAACGGTCTGCCGCTGTGGCCCAGCACTGACTCTATGCTGTTAAACCAGCTTTGGAACCCAATCTCCCCAACAACCCCATACTCTTTGCCCTTAAACATGCTTTGAGGACCTTTTCCCAGGCTGAAATGAGCTTGAAAATGAATCATATAAAATATTTCTTGAGCGCAAGAGTGCCACATGGCCATGTTGGTTAGATACAGCTGTGTAGCAGGACATGACTGAGACCAAACACACCTGATGGACACAAAGACAGCGAAGACAAGAGGGCCATCCAGGAAGCATGCTCCATCACCATTCAAGGCAGCATGTGGGCCACAGATGTGACCATAGTCACAGATTCCATCAGAGAGGTGTTTGTTTTTGGAATATCCATGCCTTTTGTAATTTGGGAAGGTCAGTGGAATTACTGGACTCATTAATAAGCAGATGAGTTTCACAGAGATCCTTGAGGTGCTTGAAATTGTCCATGTTGATCTGTAGTGTTGAAAATAAGGAAAGAAGACGTGATTTCAAGTTGTTCTGGGTTTTCTCATTTCCCATTTCTTTACAAAAGTTTTCCTCACAAAACTAAGGCAGCACAATGATACCTCACACACACACATGTGAAAGGAGAAGCTACTTAATGCATGCTGCATATAAACTTTAATAGAGTGGGGGCACAATCCTAACCTGGACTTAGGCTGGCCCAGTTAGGCCAGCAAAGTTTGGCTGACACTAGGGCCACCATAAAGCAAGTTTGGACCACTCTCAGAGTCAGGGAGGATGGCACATGTCTGTGTGCTGGCATCTCTGACTCTGAGAGTGGTTCAAACATACTTTATGGTGCTGGCCAAACTTTGCTGCCCTAACTGGTCTAACTCCAGGTTTGATAGTTATGATTGTGCTCTGGGAGGCTTACAAAAGGGCCCCCAAAACCTACTAGTCCACTACCTTGGCTGGATACAATGCTCATTGTTTCAGTGTGGCTGCAAAAGTGGGGAGATAGGATTGGGTTTAACCATATTCCAAAAAAATCACTTTAGTGTCAATAACATCTCACATCTATGACGAAGATCAATTGTCTTCAGTTTTTTTCATGCCCCAACCCCAATCAAACAACCAATCCATAAATCAATCAAATCAGTACTATAGGATACTGGGGACCCACTGCTGATCCATTCCCCCACCCGGGACCCTATCCTCCCACCCCTGCCCTTGGTGCTTCTCACTCCCCACTCCCATAATACCCTCCCACTACCGTTCACTGTAACCAATTATTCTTACTAGAAAAGGAATTACAAAGACTAGCACTAGTGAAAGCTATTTTAGCACAATTGCTAAGAACCTGAGCAGGTCTGGAGACAATCTCCTGGTCCCTGAAGGGATACACCAGATGCCTCCCCCTTTACCTTCTGGTGCTCTAGCCCAGTGGTCTTCAACCTATTTTAACTTCCATAAGTTGCCATGACCCCATTGCTGAGGAGTCGAGAGCACATTGGGTCCACATTGGGTTCTTCACAAGGTTGAAGAACACTGACTTAGATAAATTAGTAACCTGCCTAAAGTGGGGACAAGGGTAGGGCTAGCAAAGCTGACCAGGCCAGGGCTGGGGGGTTGGATCCTGTCTAGGTCTCTCTGGCCGGTCTCACCCCCCTCCCTGGGCTGATCTGAATTAATTCCGCTTACCCTGGGTTGCGCTGTAGCCAGCCCCAATCCCGCGCTGGATATGGCACAGGCCAGCTGGCCTCCCTGTTTCAGTGCAGGTTAGAATCTAACTGACAAATTACAATGTCCAAATAAACACATTTTCCACTTTTGTGCTTTTAGAAAATTGTCCATTTCCAGGGGAACTGAGGACTGGAATTGTGCCCGGTACAAGATACCTAATTGGGCCCCCTTCCTAAATATTCCTACAGACCTCCAGAATGCATTGGGTTCATAGAAGTGCTTTGAAAGTTGATTAAAGCTATATAATAGTGGAAACAAAGTCCTGGATAGGCTGGGATTGAGGTGACCTAATTTGTACCCCCCTAAACAATATATAGTTTGTTGTGACTTTCTGATGCTGCCCTCTCCGCTGGTGCCACATGTTGCCTGTGGGCAACAAAGTGCCTTATGGCACTTTTGTGATAGCTATTGCCAGGGTGGCGTGCAGGGTAACGCCACTACTCTGTCATTGGAACGGGCTGTAGATGCCATTTGATGTAATTATGACCATGTTATCAATGAGAGAAAACAAAATTTCTCTCTCCATCTCCCCTCACCATGTGTAGGGGTTGATGGGTTTTTTTACATTATTATTCAAATTAACCAGTGGTGTTATCCTACCGGAACGCTGGGCGGGACATCCAGGTGATCGACAGCCCGCCTGTCGCGTTCCGCAGCGTTACGCCGTTTGCGTAACCAATTACGCCGCTTGCGTACATTACGCAAATTGCGTTATGCTGCGGTACGCGACAGGCAGGCTGCCGATCACATGGATGTCCCGCCCAGCGTTCTGGTAGGATAACACCACTGAAATTAACAGTAGTAGGAAGGAAGGCGTTCTCTAGCTAGGCATTCTTCACTTTTAATCTTGGTGCTATTGTACATCCTGTTTTCAGCACATACAGAAGTCAGGAAATGTTCCTGTGACTCTGAGGAGTTAAAAGCACAGCTGGTCTAGATCAGAGGGGTGGCCTTACCTCTGAACATGTCATTCAGAGCTTCAGGACGCACCTGTAGATTTGACTAAAGTTGACTCAATTCTTTTAAAGCAACAACAAGGAAGGCCAAATATGATTTTGTTAATCCCTCTCCCCCTCAAAAAAAAAAAAAAACCCTGCCTGCACTAAATCAACAGGGATCACAAAACAGTTGTCCAAATTATCAAGATATGATTAATAAAACCTTAACTATTTCCTCCGGGCAAAGCCTGATTTGCATTTTTTTTCTTGCCCTGCTGGGGCAGAATGTTTGGGACTGCTACCAGAATCACTGGGATATTAATTAAGGAATCAAGAGAAAGAAGGGGAATGATTTATGCTTCCACTGTCCAAATTCTGAAGGGTAAACTAATATGTAATGTGTGAGTGTATGTGTGTCTGTCTGTCTGTCTGTGTAATGACCAGCACTAAACAGCACTAAGGAAACAAAACTAAGAGAGTACTTAAACCATTCCCCCTGTGTTGCTTTCCCACTCTATAGCCCCTCACCAGAGTATAGATACCTGTACGTTTTTCCCCAGGGACTAATAGGAACTTGGAGGGGGAGTGCACATCAGATAAATGGTGTGTGGGAAAAGGTTAACCCACCCATATAACTTCCCTGATCTTCAAAGCAGATGCGGCTATTCATTTTTTTAAAGGAAATTCTGATCATGTGTCCTTTGAACTTTGACCCGGAGTCTTCTCCAAAGCTTGGGCAAATTCTACTAGAAGATGTGCATTTCCTGAGTGGAAGGGGCACATTCCAACCCCCTTTGTAAACACCCAGTAGTGGGAACAACCACCAATCCTCACATGGTATGATGTCCCTGGATTTCTTTGGAAGGTTGACCATATCTAACGGCCAAAGTATGAGGGCCAAACTTGATGCGACAGTGGTAGATCTGTGGGTCTAAAACTTGGATCTGACAGATTCACATGGAATGCAGAAGGATGTGGATTGGAGAAGCATGAAATGCAAGTGAGAAATGAAAAGCCATCCTCCAACATGGCTTATGCCCCCCCCCCCCCGTACAGGCACTTCCTTTCCACAACTGGACCACTGAGCTGGGAAAAGCTAAGAGACATCTGTTTGGGGGGAGGCTGCAAGAGAGCAAGCGGCAGGAGTGTTCAGCTCTGCTTAGCCTACTTATTCTGATGGATCCCCTATTCCCTGCTTGGTGTGTTATTTTAGAAGGTACCCGTTTAAATAAATGGATCTACTTGGCCATCATGTTTAACCTGCTCCTTATGCAAATTGCCGCTTGCCTTTGCAGAACTCGAAGTTATGGTTGAGTTCAGGGCAGAACTCAAAGTTATGGTAGACTCAAAGGATGGAGAAGTGCACTTCCAGTTGAACAAAACCCATCCTTAGATCCCTCCCTTCAATCTCAACCACAGTTGGCCAGTTTCTAATACAGGTATGTACCACTTAATGACACTGATACAATCTACAAACCGCATCAGTAGGTGTATCTGTTGTTGCCCAGACAACTGCAAATGGCAGCTGGGTCACACCCCAGAAGTGCCCAGAAGATGAACTGTAATAGATCAAGAATACCTTGTCCAATAATAGAATATAGGTATGCACCATGTAGTGACATTCCAGCCAGCGATGGACCGCATATATGACAGCGGTCCTGCAAAACTCACCAGACTAGCTTCCTTCCCTCCTCCCGTGTTGGCTCAACTCGCTAACCCATGTTTCATGACTTTTCATTTGGATTTTCTCCAGCTAGCTGCCTTCTTCCTGCTTTCCCAGCCCTGTCAGGTATTCTAGGATGCAAGCTGGCTTCCACAAGGCATTCTGGGGTGATCATACTTTTGTTCATGCTACTCTTGGTTCTTTGCTTTTGCTTCCTATTGCTTTGGTGGCTCAGTGTACTGGTGCCATTTTGTAATTGTTGTCACCAGTGGTGCAGCTTCAGGGTGTGTGTGGTAAGTACTTCAGGCATTTCAATGCACCATGTAAGCAGCCCCACTGACTCGGCACAATCCAACCCAGCGCTGGAATGGCAAGGCCGACCAGCCAGCGCCATATCCAATACTGGGTTGGGAAGGCTGGAGCCTCCCCACGGCAAGGGAATGTTCGTTCCCTTACTGTAGGGGAAGCTCCAGCATCCCCTATGCGCTCCTTGGATCCGCGCCTGCTAAAGAGTGGGTGCAGATCTGAGGAGACCACGCAGCCCGAATCGGGGCCGCACAGCCTCTGGAATGGGCCTTGGATTCGATCTTATGGCCGAATCTGAGGCCTGCCCATGTCCCGCCCTCATCCCACCCACATTCCGCCCTCCTCCCACCAATCCCCGTGGCGTGCTGTCATGGTGAGTCCCTTGCGCCAGCCAGCTTCGGCCAATGCAAGGGAGGCACTGCATGGGCGCTACAGGGCCGGTGCTGCTGGCAGTGCCGGCCCTGTGGCCTTCGTGCCAACACAGGGCACCCGATCAGCGCCCCCGCATAAGTGCTAGGCACACAGCACCGGCTCAACCCCATTGTGCCAGCGCTGCATGCAATGTAGGATTGCGCTGCCCCTATCTGAGCCATTTCAGACAGTGACAACAACAGGCAGGAGATGCTGTTTGGTTCTGGGAGGGCCTGTGCATTGCCATCACTGCCCAGAATGGCTCTGATGGCTGCTTACATGTTTATAAATATAAGTGGCTTGTATGACATTTATTTGAATAAGGGTGGTTGATCAGGGATGATGAGACAGGGCTGGAGAAGAACAGCAATGAGCAACCTGAATCCAGACTGGTTTTCTTTCCTTACAGGCACTTTCCAAGGTGTTGAATATTACTGAAACTTTGCTTTGAATCGCTGGTTCACTTGATATCACGTGTAAGGATCACTCATTACCAATCCATCCAGGGACTTTTCTTGGGGGCCAGTTTACAGAAGGACACAAGTAAGAAGTGGGATGTTGAGCCAACCGAACAAGAACGGCCATATTGACGTTGATAAGTCATGTTTAATTCAAATGCCCCTTTTGGGCCAAATAAATAATCACTACCGCTGGCAGACCTGGGCAGGCAGCATTGCCCGCCAACATTTGTGCTCTCAGGGATTCCAACGGGATGGCCTTTTGCCAGTTTATCAAAAAAAAAATCATGTCACACAGACAGCCCTTAGCGCAGGAAAAACTGGCATCCACTTGTCTGGGCTGTGCAAGTAAGAGAAAGTATAAATAAAGCATAAATGATTAATTTGGCCTCTCCTCCCCCCCCATCCCTGCCCAGCCTACTGTTAACAGCTCAAGGACCCACAGCACACTGCTCTCCTGTGATGTACCCATGCGGTAGATTCTTCAAGACTGTGGCTAACCCCTTTCCAAGTACAAACACCTGTGAAAACAAAATTAGCCCTGCCAATATATCTGCGAAGAAATGCTTTCCAGTAGGTTATAGATATAATATGCAAGCCCATTCAGGGGAATCCAAACAAAACACCAAAAGTCGTATTGGGGCAAGAGGATATTAAGAATAATAGACAGATTATAGACAAGAGTTTATTGACGGGAAAGGAAGAGACATTAGTCATAGTTTTGCTATAAAATGAGGCTTAATCAAAGGGGAACAGGTTAGAGGTCAGATGTTGTATTTGTACTCTTATTATTTTTAAATCATTGAGGCTTCCATGAGTGGCAAAAGAAATGATCCTGAACAGGGAAAAACAAAGGAGATCTCGCTGGAGGACTTCAAGATGAGCCAAAAGAATCTATCGCACGAGCCCCCCTTTCTTTTGGCTACAATCTGCTTTCAACATAATACATCTGGG